>JAANYP010003704.1:0-22675 GCA_020465985.1 Centrapalus pauciflorus | reverse complement strand
GTGACACCTGATCCACTTAGGATCATTTCTCAATGATGACTTACCAGAGTTGTTAACATCTTCAGCAGGTCCTGTTGAACAGCTCTCAAGATTTTCAGACACACTGTTGTCTTGAGCCTGTTCACTTGTTGAACATGTCTGACCACTGTTGAACATATCAGCAGAGGAACTGGGGAAATCAGCATTGATAGGTTCTGGACATGCAGTTGTAATTAAGTCAGTACATTTATTCACACAGGGTGTATTGACATAATCATCATCATGTCCATCATGATTAGCAGGTTCCACACTGGGTGTAGTGGAAGCTTTTGAGTCCTCTTCATTGATTGAATGCATCAGATCATCAAAGTTGAGGTCTCCTGAAACTGATTCAGGAACAGCTTTGGTGGAGGCATTCTTGGACTCTTCAAAGGTGACATTGATAGATTCATCTATCACCTTTCTTTTGTTGTTGTATACTCTGTAGGCTTTGGAGATAGAAGAGTAACCAACAAACACTCCTTCATCAGCTTTAGGTTCAAATTTTGACAGCTGGTCCATTTGATTCAGAATGAAACAGGGACATCCAAACACATGGAAATAGCTGACATTTGGCTTTCTCCCTTTGAGCAGCTCATAGGGGGTCTTGTTGAACCTTTTCACCACTAAGGATCTGTTTTGAGTGAAGCAGGCAGTGTTGACTGCTTCAGCCCAAAATGATGAAGGCAATCCTGATGCACACAGCATGGTTCTGGCAGCTTCAATGAGAGTTCGGTTTCTCCTTTCAGCAACTCCATTTTGTTGAGGAGTTCTTACTGCTGAAAAGTTTTGACTGATACCTTTCTCTTCACAGAAGTCTTCAAGAGTACTGTTTCTGAATTCAGTACCATGATCACTTCTAAGCTGCTTTACTTGGGCAGAGTTCAGCATTTTCATCTTTTTAACAAATCCAATAATTTCTCTCGCAGCCTCTCCTTTGCTCTTCAAAAAGATCACCCATGTGTACCTGGAGAACTCATCAACCATTACAAGAGTGTATCTTCTTCCTCCTAGACTTGGGACATTAATAGGTCCAAACAAGTCCATATGGATTAAGAAGAGTGGAGTATCAATAGAGAAATTGTGTTTGGATTTAAAAGATGTTTTTCTCTGCTTGCATTTCTCACAAGCTGTGCATAATCTATCTTTGGCAAAAGTAATAGAAGGCAAACCTGTCACCAACTCTTTCTTACAGAGTTTATTGATGTTCTTGAAGTTCAGGTGTGACAGTCTTCTATGCCATAACCAGTTTAGATCAGCATTGGTTCTTGTGAGAAAACAGGTTTCAGTTGTGGGATCAGCAGAATGCATATCCACAACATATACACCTTTTTTTCGTTGAGCACACAGCACAACTTTGCCTTGGGAATCCAATATGTAACCCAGGTGCTCATCAAAGTTAACCTTGTAGCCAGCATCACACAGTTGACTTATGCTAACAAGGTTATGTTTTAGCCCAACCACATAGGCTACCCTTTTGAACACTGCAGCACCAGCTTTAAGAGTTCCATATCCCTCAGTGGATCCCTGTACATTGTCACCAAAGGTGACTTTTGGCCCTTTTTCAGGCCTGAGATCACTCAGCAGTTCTTTACAACCTGTCATGTGCCCTGAGCAGCCACTGTCCAAGTACCAAACCTGGGAAGGTTGTTTTTCCTGCAGAGTGAGAAGAGAATTATTAGTTATTTTTAGGGGAACTCATCACACAGATGAGTTCTCCTACTTCATCAACACTTGTTGATGGATTTTGAATGTCCACACTAATATTCCCTATTTGAATGGTATCAGTTTGAATACCATCCTCAGTGACTATGTCATTTCCACCACTGCTTGTAACAGCTGTGAGGGAAACAGCAGAGCCAACAGGCCTCAAGTCCTCAGGTTCAGGACAATCCTTTGCCAGATGTGTCTTCTTCCCACACTTGTAGCATTTTCTCTTTTTAGTACTTTTGGAAGAAGGACCTTCAGAAACACATTCTGAGCTGTTTTTGTTGATTCTTTCAGGTTTAGCATTTTTTGTAAAATCAACAGCTTGTGTGGTAAGTTCAAAGGCCACAGCTTTGACTGTCTCTTCTTTCCTCTTTTTGGGAGGACAGATGTCAAAGACAGGAAGCTTGATTGGCTTTTGAGCTTCCACAGGTTTGGGAAACTTATTCCCAGTTGTCTCAGTTTGAGCAATGGCTTTGCCTTTGCCCCTACTGAGTTGTGATTTATGCTGCCTATCAGCATACTCACTGTGTTTGGTTTTGAAAAACTTATTTTCATTTAAAACCAACTTACCACCATGATTTGAAAACTTATTTGAAATCACAGCAGTTTTGTTTTCAACCTGAGACTTACCCTTGTTGAAAACAGGCTGCTTACTTTTTGAAAACTTATTTTCAAAATGTTTAGCATCAAAAGGATTAACATGCTTTTTACCAACAGCTTTGGGCTCTGAACTTGTTTTGTCAACAGGCTTAGCATCCACAGCTTCAGTTTGAGCATGTTTTCCTTTCTTCTGCTTGTGTGAGCTAGCAGAGCACTTAGCAGGCTGTTTTGGAGAACAGACTCCAACATCAGCTTTTGAGCTGAGTTCACACAAGCTGTCAGTATTTTGAGGCCTGACAAACCTGTTTGTTGAAATAAGTTTACCATTCACGTTTTGGATGAATGTATTTGGAAGTTCACCAAGAGTGGACAAGTCTTCTTTCAAATTACTTATTTCAACGATGGAAGCTGCTGTGTCAAGATCCCCTCCAAGATAGGCTTGGATTTGAGCAGGGATCTGTTGACTGATACAATGGCTGACTTTTTGTGCAGATTGGCACCAAGAGTCAACTATCTTTTGAAGCTTAGCATGCTTTATATCTGTTTCTCTCTTTTCTTCCAGTAAAATGGAGTTGATGTGTTTTAATTCATCAAGCTCAGTTTCCAACTTATAGAAACTGTCCAGTTTACTGGTTTTAGTTTTAAGATCAGCTTTAAGCTTAGAGATTTCAGATAATAAAGCATCATGCTTCTCAACAGCAGCTTTCAGATCAACAAGCATGTATTCAAACATTTTAACTTTTTCTTCAGAACTGTAAGCCATAAAATTTTGTACCTTATACATCATTGTAGGATTCCAGTTCTCCAAGCTGCTGAAGGCTTCAGCTTCAGCCATGTCCTGTTTGAAACTGCTTGTTGATGGAACATCAGAGTTGGCCATCAGACACTGATTATCTTCTTCATCAGATGATGAATCAGATTCCTCCCAGTCACATGTCTCAGCCATGAGTCCCTTCTGGCGATTGGAAGACACAGAGTTTTCCAATTTCCTCAGCTTAGCCATGGCCATAAGGTACTTAACCCTATAGCCATCATCCCTGTTAGTCTTGATAGGTTTGGATGACTGACCAACAGCTTTTGACACACAGTCAGCAGCTATATGGCCAGTTTTGCCACACTTGAAGCACTCAGCCTTGGATTTGTCAAATGCTTTCTTTTTGCCAGCACTTGCACCTCCTTGTAGCATACTTCTTCCAAATCTTCTCTTGCTGAACTTTTTGACAAGCATAGCTATCATTTGCTCATCATCTTGTTCAGTAAGATCTGCAGCCTCTTCTTCTTCAGACACCTCCTCCTTATCATCATCCTGTTGATCAGGTTGAGTGAACACATCACTCACCTGATTAACAGACTGTCTCACATTAGCCACAAAGGCAGTACCTCTTCTGGACATTTCCAAGGCATTCCTCTTTTGCTGCCTTGATTGTTCATCATTCAGTAAGGATCCATACAGATTGACCAGATCCATACTTCTGATAGTACCTGAGTTTCTTAGGATGGTTGAGAAATAGTTCCACTCCTCAGGTAAAATGTCCAGAAACTTGTTCACCAAAGTAAGACTGTCCTTGGTGATCCCAACAGCTTTGAGATCATTCACCAGAGCAGTGAACCTGGTGTAGGTTTCTGTGAGAGACTCCTTTGGTTTGGCAAAGAAGAGTTCATACTGTCTAACAAGATTGTTAATCCTGTTGTCCAGTGTGATTGTGGGTCCATCATAGACGGTACACAGAGTATCCCACATCTCCTTTGCAGTCTTCATCTTCTCAACCTGCTTGAACACATCATCAGGAAGAGAAATGACCAGGTTGTTTCTGGCCTTTGCATCCAGAGCTACCATTCTCTTGTCTTCATCAGACCATTGAGCTTTTGCTTTCTCAAAGGTCCTGATTTCAGGAGCAGCTCCTTCAACCGCTGGAGTTATTGTAGTAACAGAGGTTGGCACATAGGGACCCTCCATCACTATCTCTGGCAGTTGTACATCCAGATTCTCTAAATAGAGCATCATTCTGCACTTCCAACCAGAGAAGTTTTGATGATTAAATTTTGGAGGCTTGCCCATAGAGCCATTGTCATAGTAAGAAGAGTTTGCAGCACTGTTGTCCATGGAAACTTGGGATTATGAGAGATCTAGAATGACACACACTCTAAACAGCTCTGATACCAG
This sequence comes from Centrapalus pauciflorus, assembly GCA_020465985.1. NCBI lineage: Eukaryota > Viridiplantae > Streptophyta > Magnoliopsida > Asterales > Asteraceae > Centrapalus > Centrapalus pauciflorus. Next base: position 18,183 of record JAANYP010003704.1, on the reverse strand, counting down.
TTGTAGGTCCCGAAAGGTTCCCAAAGTATATAGTAATAAACTGTAGAGGGGGGGTGAATACAGTATTTAAAATCTACACACTCTTTTTCTCAATGTTTGTATGTATTATCAACAAATGTTAATTACAAACAAGCTTGACTGCGGAATTGTTCAAGCTGAGATGACAGAATACAACAGTATGGTTTCTAGTCTAAGACACACTCAAACTAGATTACAATGAACACACTCACTAAGATGCACTCACTGTATTTTACAAGACTTTAAGGAACAGCTTTGGTAAACAGCTTAGACACACAGAAGCTTGTTTACAGAAGATTTGCATGCATGAATATCACACTTGCACGTTCACTCTTGGTTTAAGCACTTAGCTTTCTTCACATTCTTTCTGACCTTAGAAGCTTCCTTTTATACTCACTTAGAGGATCTAAGAGAAACATCTTCATTGGGCAGAATGAAAAAGGAGAAGTCTTGTTTGAAAAGACAATATAACTTTTCTGCACTTTTCTGAAAAGCAGACTTGCCTTCTCTTGAGCAGAACTTTTGTCTTTTTACTTTCTACTGTTGCATTGCCTTTAACCATTTTAGGAATGTCAACTTTGCGTCTTTCTTCCTTGTAAAGGCCTATTTTGATATAAGAAAAAGGTCTGTCACCGTTTTTCAAATATCCGTTTGTCTTCATGTAACAGAACAGCTTGGGCAGGCTGAGCGGTTCTGCTTTCCACTTTGTCTTCAACTATGTAAACTGATCTGGTAGTTAAAAACAATACATGATGACTTGGAAACAAATTCCATAAAGTGTTTAGCCTGTTCACAAAGAACAGGTTCTGTTCACAAAGAACAGAACACTTTAAAAATGCCCAAGCTGCTCAACAGTGTAGAGCAGCGTAGACAGTTTATGTCCAGCCTGATCAGCAGACTGATCAGCTTGGACAAACTGTCTTGGTTGCAACACATGCAACGTATAGAACAGCTTTAGACTGATATTGCAAATCATTTTCAGGTTTCAATAAGGCATATAACAGGCCTTAAATTCAACCTTCAAATGTATCAACAGGTTTGATTATAAAATCTCCCCCTCAGATGTAGAGCAGGTTTGACTGAGGCCTTTTTGTGCCTAACAATCTTTCGCATAAGTAGGTGTGGGGATAATAGGAAAGTAGTTTATGCCACCATGATGCTGCGGGGAACAGCCATCCATTGGTGGGAAATGTTAATGGAAACAATCGGTATGGGAGACATAGAAAATGTCATGTGGGAAGAATTTAAGAGGTACTTTCTGGATGAATATTGTTCTCAAGGTCTGCTAGATGCTCTTGAAGAACAATTTCTGAATCTGAAACAAGGCACTCAAATTGTTACGGAATATGCCAATAGATTTACTGAAATGTCTCGCTTTGCTACCTACCTTGTAGCCACTGAAATGCTAAAAGCAAAATGGTTTGTTGTCGGATTAAAAACCACCATCAGGGAGCCGACAGCAATGACTCAACCAAGAACTTATCATGAAGCAGTAGAAGCAGCATTGGTGGCTGAGAGAGAGTATGGAAGAAAGAAAGACGAAGGAAGGGTTGACAAGAGTAAATGGGAAGAAGAGAATACACGTCATCCAGAAAACAAGAAGTTAAAAGGAAAGACTCATGAGAACAATGCATTTCGATTCCATAATGCAGGATCGGGTAATCGATACGGCATTGACAAAAAGGGAAAAGCTTGTGATAATTGTGGGAAGTTTCATGGTGATAAGCCATGTCTGGCAAATACAGGTGCTTGTTTTACGTGTGGAAGAATGGGTCATAAAACCCGCGACTGTCTCGTGAAAAATCGTAGGTGTTTTATTTGTCAAGATCCTAACCATTTAGCACCTGACTGTCCCCAACGAACTGACACAAGGGGGAGCAACAAAGAAAACACATACAGGGACCACCACTGTGAAAGAAAATCGAACATCAAACAAGACCACTGGAAGAGCATTTCAGATGACTGCACAGAAGGCTAGAGAAATCAATGATGTTGTCTCAGGTACACTCATAATCAACTCAGCTTACGCTAAAGTATTGTTCGATTCGGGCGCATCTAGATCATTCATATCCCGTCGTCTATGTGAGACATTATCATTACCTGTTGTGCATATGAAATTAGGGATAGAGGTAGAAATAGCCAACAATGAACGAATATATTTGAATAAATGGTGTCCTGACTGTGACATAGAAGTCGAAGGGAATAAGTTACCTGTTGACCTAATTCCAATGCCGTTAGGAGAATTTGATATTATCATTGGTATGGATTGGATGTCCAAAAATAACGCATCAATTCTTTGCAAGACCAAGTCTGTTAAATTTTACACACCTGAAGGAAAAGAAGTAATTTTCCGGGGAGAACAAAACCTGACATCATCTAACTTTCTAACCTCGATTCAAGCCCGAAAATGTCTTCGTAAAGGATGCATAGCTTACTTGGCTCATGTTATTGAGAAAGGAAAGAAATGCTCAAATCTCAATGACATTCTCGTTGTTCGAGATTTTCCTGAAGTGTTTCCAGAAGATTTACCTGGGTTACCTCCCGATCGGCAAGTAGAGTTTGCCATTGATTTAGTACCTGGAACAGCCCCTCTATCCAAGGCCCCATATCGATTGGCCCCTATGGAAATGAATGAATTGAAAAACCAACTCCAGGAGCTATTAGATAAAGGATTCATTAGGCCAAGTGTCTCACCTTGGGGAGCTCCAGTACTATTTGTAAAGCAAAAGGATGGGTCAATGAGGTTGTGCATTGATTATAGGGAATTGAATAAAGTCACTATAAAAAACAAGTATCCACTCCCAAGAATTGATGACCTTTTTGATCAACTTCAAGGAGCTAGCCATTTTTCAAAGATTGATCTAAGGTCAGGGTATCATCAATTGAAAGTCAAAGAATCTGACATACCAAAAACGGCATTTAGGACAAGGTATGGACATTATGAATTTTTAGTTATGCCGTTTGGTTTGACCAATGCACCTGCAGCTTTTATGGACTTAATGAATCGAGTCTGTAAACCTTATTTGGATAAGTTTGTGATCGTCTTTATAGATGATATTCTCATTTATTCCAAATCTGAAGAAGAGCATTCCCGGCATCTCAGGATCATATTGGAACTTTTAAAGAAAGAAAAACTTTATGCAAAGTTCTCGAAATGTGAGTTTTGGTTGAAAGAGGTGCAATTTTTGGGACATGTAGTAAGTCATGAAGGTATTAAAGTTGATCCTGGAAAGGTAGATGTAACATCCTCAAAGTTATTTTATTGTAATTGGGCTAATTAAGTGGAAAATTTACAATTAAGTTGAATTATGAACAATTATCATGTATTTGGGACATTTAGAAAGTTTGTTGTTATTTTAAGGAAATTTGAACTCGGAATTATTATTAAGGAGTATTATGAATGATAAAAGTTAATAATGATAAATTTAAGAATAAATCAGTATTTTATGGAACCGGTTAAGTTGAGGGGTGAAATGTGCAAAAATGATGAAAGCTGAATAAAAGGGCTAAAAGTCATTCATTTTCATATTTCACTCTCTCTCTCTACATTCTCTCTCTAGAAGTTCTCTCTACATCTCTCTAAGATATCTCACAAACCGACCGTCGGATTTTCGAGAATTATACGTCAACGGAAAGATCTCGTGGAGTACAACAACAATCTACAAACGGATTTTTGATTTCATACGAATTGAGGTAAGAATCGACACTTTTAAGTTTGTTGTTTCGGTTTTGAAGAACTAGAATTTCGAATCTATCATTTTATGTAAATTGGAGCTTGTTTTGCTTGAAATATTGCTGGAATGTGATAGTATATGCATAGTAGAATCGAATCTAGGTATCACACATGATATATCAGTGATTTTAGGCCTTAGAATGATGGATTTAAGCTGAAATGATGAACAGACTCGAATATACCAAGAACAGAGTCGAAATGCAAGAACAAACTCGAGTTTGGTACTAGATTCGAATGTGTACCATTAGATTCAAAGGGGGGATTTCGAATCTACCCTAGATTCGAAGGGTAGGGTTCGAATCTATCACTTAGATTCGAAGAGTGGTTCGAATCTGATGGTGGGTTCGAATCTAATCCCCTTAAATTCGAGTTTAATGCCTAAAATTGAGAATGCTACTCTTTAAACTCGTGTATTTTGAATGAGACTCATAAACAACACATAAAATGACAAGGGTTACTCAAAGGACAATGTATGAACATGAGATAAGCTCAAACTTAATTATGATATGAATTTAGAGATGGACCCGAAATGGGGAAAAATATTGCAAAACTTACGAAACTTGATTTTATGGATTTAAACGGTTATTGATTTGAGGTATTGTTGTAATTAATATAACAGGTCCCTTGTGGTGTTGTTTAACCCACAGTGGGGTACTTGGTGGATCCGGTTGAAAGGCCGCGGAGAAATAATATTGGTTAACATTTATTTACGCACCCACTGTGAGTACCTTTGATTTTAGCATGTTTACATCTGCTTTATGTTTGCTAGGCCTGCTGAGGCATGTTGTTTCACTTTCGTTTGACACTCTACTAACTTGCGTATATATAATGATGCACATTCACATTTGCTGCATGTCCTTTCTTTTGTTGTGCATCCTGTTGATGTCGATGGACCTGAGTGGTCGCATCTGTACTCTGATGTTACTGTGCTATATGAGCCAAGAGTTTGACACCTCTATGGCCAGGATAGACAGTATGACATCCCCGATGGTATGTTTGCCTCAGTTTGGTGGGTTTTTCTTAATGCCGAGTGTGTCAGCTCGAAGGGGCTGCGGGCTCAGGTTTGCGTACCTTGGGTGCGTGTGGAGTATACGGTATGTGTTACCGCGGTTACTCTGGGTGGCATCATAAAGATTTGTTGAATGCGTAAAATCATATGGTATTCACTAAGCAATCGCTTACCCTTTTAGTTGTTGAATTTTTGCAGGAAAAGGGAAGTCTACTGTTGGACCTTCTCGTTAGGCCATTTGAGAAGATTTGGAAGAAATCTGTTACTTAATCGGTACTTATGTTGTGGAACAAATGTTATAATATGTTTGGGATGATTGTAATAATTGTATTTGGATATGTAGACTTAGATATGGTACCTTGTAGCACCATAGGGTGTTTGACACTTTTGCACTACTTTTATTTCATGTTTTTAATGCTTCCGCACTAAAATCTAGGTTATCAGATCATTATGTATTGTATGATGGTGATTAAATCCTGGGAGTTTGTAATTAGTGGTTGTTGTGACAAGGGTGTCACACGAGATGGTACCAGAGCAGTAGTTTGAGATTCAAGTGTCCGTGAGGTCTTGATCTCAAACATTAAGTGATGATATGTAGTGAATTTAGGAAATGATCTGAACTAAGATAGGCTATGATCTAGCATTCATAAGAGATTGACTATCATACGGGACAATTAGGTGGTGTCTTTAAATAAATAACATGTTACTAAACAAGTTATATATTTTGTATTTCAGAACATGTCTGGAGGAGGAATGACACCAGAAGAGACGAGAGAAATGATGCTAGCCATGATGGCTGAGCAAAACCGGATGATACAAGACCAGTTTCGGGCTCGAGATGAGGCCGAAGCTAAACGAAGAGAAGATAAGAGGAAGAATAAGGAAAGAGAGAGAAACAATGACGAACAAGATGACGATATTGGTTCATCTAATAAGCCCAGAAGTTGTCGGTTTAAGGATTTTAAGGGAAATGGAGCAGTTGAGTTTAATGGACTGGGTGATGCTGTTGCTGCTCTGGAATGGATAACAGCCACAGAACGGACATTCCGAATCAGCGATTGTGCTGAGAAGGACATGGTCCGTTTCGCTACTGCCATGTTCACCAAAGACGCAATAATATGGTGGAACTCGATGGTGAATGCATTAACAATGGAGAAGGTTGCTGTAATGACATGGGCTGAGTTTACCGAAATCTTCACTCAGCAATACTGCCCGGCCGATGAACGCCGAAGGCTAGAAGCTAAGTTCATGACACTAATCCAAGGGACTAAGTCTGTGTCTCAATATGCGGTAGAGTTCACGAGACTAAGTTTATTTGCACCTCATCAGGTTGATACAGAAGAAAGAAAAGTGACCCGATTCGAGGTAGGTCTTGATTTGGAAATCCGAAGAGTGATGAGCAACATACGCTACCCCACATTTGCTGGTTTACTGGAAGCCGCCAGAAATGTGGAACAGATTCTAACTATGTCTGGATATGTGATGGGGTCTGCTGCTGCTTCAGCTAACCCAACTCAACCTTCACCGCCGAAACGACAACGTGAAGGAGACTACTCCGGTATCGTACGATCATCGCAGTACTCGCCGCAACAGTCATTCCGTCGACAGTCTAGTTCTTCGGGTCGTGCTCGAGCGTACTCTATCAACACTGAGCCACAGTACTGCAATAAATGCCATATGGAACATTTCGGCAAGTGTACCAAGGGACGTGCATGTTTTTGCTGTGGAGAATTGGGTCACTACCAAAATGAATGCCCAAGGAAGGGAGATGCTTGCCATAAGTGTGGTGTATGGGGACACTACAGTAGGAATTGCAGGAGGAACGATCCAGCTGCTGCTGCTCCATCTACAACACGATCATCGGAAGGTTCAAGTGGTGGTTCAGTCAACCGCCGGAACCAGTCACAAAGGGGACAAGTTAGTGCATTTCAGATTACCGCGGAAGAAGCTAGGGAAAACCCGGAGATGGATGCGGGTACGTTTATAAGTTAAATATTTGCTTGCATTAGTGACGTTTAATTCTGATGTCAATAGGTCTTTAGTGTCTACTGTTTTGTACAACGAATAGTCATGACACTGTTTAAGATACTTGATATAATTGACATAGAAACTACTAGTAACACTCTAGTCGAATTAGATTACTTATATCGTAACTGCACCTTAGAAATTGAAGATGTAGTCTTCGATTTGGATCATACTCCGATAGCATTTAGTGAATGTAACATGATAGATGTAGAAGATGTCGACATTATGAATAAGAATGAGAAATGTCAAAGAAGAACTGATGTTTGTTATAATTGTGAAAAAATGGGTCATTTTAGAAGAGTACTTTAAGATTCTATACGTAACCTCATTAAAGTTTTATGATTCTAAAGATAACATGAACATGAGTATTAGGAAAAGTTGTTACTATTATAAGTAAGATGATGATTGTGAATAAGAATACGTTAATGTATGAATAGGCATTAGATGAATAAGCTAAAATGGATTTTTAAATTCTGAATTGGAAAGGATGTTTTAAATATCGTGAGAATATTTTGTAATTGGAATCAAGGAACTTGTTTCAATATTGATATATATATACGAACATTATATGAGGAAACTAGTCTAGAAATTTTGGGGAAAGTATACGATGGTATAATAATACAAGACTGGTGTTCATATGATATGAGATTTGGAATATACAATGTGAAATATAAGTAAAATATGTATGTGAGTTGTAATCAATTAGAAAGGAAATATGATGATACATGAGGATAGTATATTTATTGATATGGTAATTGATCAATAAGAAGGTTAAAGAGACTTTGGATAATAATGAAAATTTGCTTATACAGTAAAGAAAGGTCTAATACTACGATTCGGAATCTAAGAGAGATTCGGAGGTGGTCATGAGTTTTGTTTAAATTTTTGGTGTCGATTAATTAAATTGTAACTACTGCATTGGTGCAATCAATGTTAGTGCTTTAGTTGTTGGTTGTGATAAGTGTTGAAATTGCTTAATAACGCATTAGTTAAAGTAAATCATGTGTATCATGATTATACTTTAGGAGTCGAAGAAGTAAGTTTATATTCTGGGGTTTTCCCAATAACTTACTGTTCATATTGTCATGCATATAACGAAATATAAGTGAGATGCGGCACAAACATGAATACGAGTAAAACTTGTCGGCAACCGATAGAAAATCAGAATGAATGGACTATTTTCATATTGGTATATATGACAATATAATGTATTTTGGATTTAGGTAAAAGCTGAAAAGATCAATGGATTAGATAGGAATTTCATATAACACTAGTTATCATGATAAAGTAAAGAAGGCGATGTTTAAAGTTTCGCACGCAAAGAAAAGTAGAAGTCCTACATGTTGGAAAGAAATCGCAGGAAACTCTGATGGTTATGTCCGTAATATCACAAAAAGATGTTACTATGGTGATAGTTATAAACCGATCAGTTATAAGACAAATAATTGAGTGTAGTTGAAAGTATCACCGATAAGGATTGAAACCGGATCTGTAAAAAGGGTACAAGTTGACACCGGGATGTGTTGGCACAACTAGAATAATAGAAAAGTTAGGAATCAGTCGAGTCATTTGGAATTTTCCTAAGGAAGTATTGAATTAACACATGGTGTTTCATGTGGAAAGTTGTATGAAATCCTCACAACTGATGATGAAAATTGGCTGATTATATCAAATTAGAATTAGAGAAAGGTTAGTATATGTTGAGAAACATGTATGTGTTTTGAATACTAACATCAGAAATTAAGGATCAAAAAGATTAAACTAGGGTTAATACGTTGGAAGCATCACAAAGGAGTAAACCATGCTTGGGAGATAAAAGCCGATATGTTGAATAAGTAAACGAATCTGTTCAAATACAAGTAACTTCGAGGACGAAGTTGAGCGTGGTGGAGCCCATGCTGTAACATCCTCAAAGTTATTTTATTGTAATTGGGCTAATTAAGTGGAAAATTTACAATTAAGTTGAATTATGAACAATTATCATGAATTTGGGACATTTAGAAAGTTTGTTGTTATTTTAAGGAAATTTGAACTCGGAATTATTATTAAGGAGTATTATGAATGATAAAAGTTAATAATGATAAATTTAAGAATAAATCAGTATTTTATGGAACCGGTTAAGTTGAGGGGTGAAATGTGCAAAAATGATGAAAGCTGAATAAAAGGGCTAAAAGTCATTCATTTTCATATTTCACTCTCTCTCTCTCTACATTCTCTCTCTAGAAGTTCTCTCTACATCTCTCTAAGATATCTCACAAACCGACCGTCGGATTTTCGAGAATTATACGTCAACGGAAAGGTCTAGTGGAGTACAACAACAATCTACAAACGGATTTTTGATTTCATACGAATTGAGGTAAGAATCGACACTTTTAAGTTTGTTGTTTCGGTTTTGAAGAACTAGAATTTCGAATCTATCATTTTATGTAAATTGGAGCTTGTTTTGCTTGAAATATTGCTGGAATGTGATAGTATATGCATAGTAGAATCGAATCTAGGTATCACACATGATATATCAGTGATTTTAGGCCTTAGAATGATGGATTTAAGCTGAAATGATGAACAGACTCGAATATACCAAGAACAGAGTCGAAATGCAAGAACAAACTCGAGTTTGGTACTAGATTCGAATGTGTACCATTAGATTCAAAGGGGGGATTTCGAATCTACCCTAGATTCGAAGGGTAGGGTTCGAATCTATCACTTAGATTCGAAGAGTGGTTCGAATCTGATGGTGGGTTCGAATCTAATCCCCTTAAATTCGAGTTTAATGCCTAAAATTGAGAATGCTACTCTTTAAACTCGTGTATTTTGAATGAGACTCATAAACAACACATATAATGACAAGGGTTACTCAAAGGACAATGTATGAACATGAGATAAGCTCAAACTTAATTATGATATGAATTTAGACATGGACCCGAAATGGGGAAAAATATTGCAAAACTTACGAAACTTGATTTTATGGATTTAAACGGTTATTGATTCGAGGTATTGTTGTAATTAATATAACAGGTCCCTTGTGGTGTTGTTTAACCCACAGTGGGGTACTTGGTGGATCCGGTTGAAAGGCCGCGGAGAAATAATATTGGTTATCATTTATTTACGCACCCACTGTGAGTACCTTTGATTTTAGCATGTTTACATCTGCTTTATGTTTGCTAGACCTGCTGAGGCATGTTGTTTCACTTTCGTTTGACACTCTACTAACTTGCGTATATATAATGATGCACATTCACATTTGCTGCATGTCCTTTCTTTTGTTGTGCATCCTGTTGATGTCGATGGACCTGAGTGGTCGCATCTATACTCTGATGTTACTGTGCTATATGAGCCAAGAGTTTGACACCTCTATGGCCAGGATAGACAGTATGACATCCCCGATGGTATGTTTGCCTCAGTTTGGTGGGTTTTTCTTAATGCTGAGTGTGTCAGCTCGAAGGGGCTGCGGGCTCAGGTTTGCGTACCTTGGGTGCGTGTGGAGTATACGGTATGTGTTACCGCGGTTACTCTGGGTGGCATCATAAAGATTTGTTGAATGCGTAAAATCATATGGTATTCACTAAGCAATCGCTTACCCTTTTAGTTGTTGAATTTTTGCAGGAAAAGGGAAGTCCACTGCTGGACCTTCTCGTTAGGCCATTTGAGAAGATTTGGAAGAAATCTGTTACTTAATCGGTACTTATGTTGTGGAACAAATGTTATAATATGTTTGGGATGATTGTAATAATTGTATTTGGATATGTAGACTTAGATATGGTACCTTGTAGCACCATAGGGTGTTTGACACTTTTGCACTACTTTTATTTCATGTTTTTAATGCTTCCGCACTAAAATCTAGGTTATCAGATCATTATGTATTGTATGATGGTGATTAAATCCTGGGAGTTTGTAATTAGTGGTTGTTGTGACAAGGGTGTCACACGAGATGGTACCAGAGCAGTAGTTTGAGATTCAAGTGTCCGTGAGGTCTTGATCTCAAACATTAAGTGATGATATGTAGTGAATTTAGGAAATGATCTGAACTAAGATAGGCTATGATCTAGCATTCATAAGAGATTGACTATCATACGGGACAATTAGGTGGTGTCTTTAAATAAATAACATGTTACTAAACAAGTTATATATTTTGTATTTCAGAACATGTCTGGAGGAGGAATGACACCAGAAGAGACGAGAGAAATGATGCTAGCCATGATGGCTGAGCAAAACCGGATGATACAAGACCAGTTTCGGGCTCGAGATGAGGCCGAAGCTAAACGAAGAGAAGATAAGAGGAAGAATAAGGAAAGAGAGAGAAACAATGACGAACAAGATGACAATATTGGTTCATCTAATAAGCCCAGAAGTTGTCGGTTTAAGGATTTTAAGGGAAATGGAGCAGTTGAGTTTAATGGACTGGGTGATGCTGTTGCTGCTCTGGAATGGATAACAGCCACAGAACGGACATTCCGAATCAGCGATTGTGCTGAGAAGGACATGGTCCGTTTCGCTACTGCCATGTTCACCAAAGACGCAATAATATGGTGGAACTCGATGGTGAATGCATTAACAATGGAGAAGGTTGCTGTAATGACATGGGCTGAGTTTACCGAAATCTTCACTCAGCAATACTGCCCGGCCGATGAACGCCGAAGGCTAGAAGCTAAGTTCATGACACTAATCCAAGGGACTAAGTCTGTGTCTCAATATGCGGTAGAGTTCACGAGACTAAGTTTATTTGCACCTCATCAGGTTGATACAGAAGAAAGAAAAGTGACCCGATTCGAGGTAGGTCTTGATTTGGAAATCCGAAGAGTGATGAGCAACATACGCTACCCCACATTTGCTGGTTTACTGGAAGCCGCCAGAAATGTGGAACAGATTCTAACTATGTCTGGATATGTGATGGGGTCTGCTGCTGCTTCAGCTAACCCAACTCAACCTTCACCGCCGAAACGACAACGTGAAGGAGACTACTCCGGTATCGTACGATCATCGCAGTACTCGCCGCAACAGTCATTCCGTCGACAGTCTAGTTCTTCGGGTCGTGCTCGAGCGTACTCTATCAACACTGAGCCACAGTACTGCAATAAATGCCATATGGAACATTTCGGCAAGTGTACCAAGGGACGTGCATGTTTTTGCTGTGGAGAATTGGGTCACTACCAAAATGAATGCCCAAGGAAGGGAGATGCTTGCCATAAGTGTGGTGTATGGGGACACTACAGTAGGAATTGCAGGAGGAACGATCCAGCTGCTGCTGCTCCATCTACAACACGATCATCGGAAGGTTCAAGTGGTGGTTCAGTCAACCGCCGGAACCAGTCACAAAGGGGACAAGTTAGTGCATTTCAGATTACCGCGGAAGAAGCTAGGGAAAACCCGGAGATGGATGCGGGTACGTTTATAAGTTAAATATTTGCTTGCATTAGTGACGTTTAATTCTGATGTCAATAGGTCTTTAGTGTCTACTGTTTTGTACAACGAATAGTCATGACACTGTTTAAGATACTTGATATAATTGACATAGAAACTACTAGTAACACTCTAGTCGAATTAGATTACTTATATCGTAACTGCACCTTAGAAATTGAAGATGTAGTCTTCGATTTGGATCATACTCCGATAGCATTTAGTGAATGTAACATGATAGATGTAGAAGATGTCGACATTATGAATAAGAATGAGAAATGTCAAAGAAGAACTGATGTTTGTTATAATTGTGAAAAAATGGGTCATTTTAGAAGAGTACTTTAAGATTCTATACGTAACCTCATTAAAGTTTTATGATTCTAAAGATAACATGAACATGAGTATTAGGAAAAGTTGTTACTATTATAAGTAAGATGATGATTGTGAATAAGAATACGTTAATGTATGAATAGGCATTAGATGAATAAGCTAAAATGGATTTTTAAATTCTGAATTGGAAAGGATGTTTTAAATATCGTGAGAATATTTTGTAATTGGAATCAAGGAACTTGTTTCAATATTGATATATATATACGAACATTATATGAGGAAACTAGTCTAGAAATTTTGGGGAAAGTATACGATGGTATAATAATACAAGACTGGTGTTCATATGATATGAGATTTGGAATATACAATGTGAAATATAAGTAAAATATGTATGTGAGTTGTAATCAATTAGAAAGGAAATATGATGATACATGAGGATAGTATATTTATTGATATGGTAATTGATCAATAAGAAGGTTAAAGAGACTTTGGATAATAATGAAAATTTGCTTATACAGTAAAGAAAGGTCTAATACTACGATTCGGAATCTAAGGGAGATTCGGAGGTGGTCATGAGTTTTGTTTAAATTTTTGGTGTCGATTAATTAAATTGTAACTACTGCATTGGTGCAATCAATGTTAGTGCTTTAGTCAAAGTTGTTGGTTGTAATAAGTGTTGAAATTGCTTAGTAACACATTAGCTAAAGTAAATCATGTGTATCATGATTGTACTTTAGGGGTCGAAGAAGTAAGTTTATATTCTGGGGTTTTTCCCAATAACTTATTGTTCATATCGTCATGCATATAACGAAATATAAGTGAGATGCGGCACAAACATGAATACGAGTAAAACTTGTCGGCAACCGATAGAAAATCAGAATGAATGGACTATTTTCATATTGGTATATATGACAATATAATGTATTTTGGATTTAGGTAAAAGCTGAAAAGATCAATGGATTAGATAGGAATTTCATATAACACTAGTTATCATGATAAAGTAAAGAAGGCGATGTTTAAAGTTTCGCACGCAAAGAAAAGTAGAAGTCCTACATGTTGGAAAGAAATCGCAGGAAACTCTGATGGTTATGTCCGTAATATCACAAAAAGATGTTACTATGGTGATAGTTATAAACCGATCAGTTATAAGACAAATAATTGAGTGTAGTTGAAAGTATCACCGATAAGGATTGAAACCGGATCTGTAAAAAGGGTACAAGTTGACACCGGGATGTGTTGGCACAACTAGAATAATAGAAAAGTTAGGAATCAGTCGAGTCATTTGGAATTTTCCTAAGGAAGTATTGAATTAACACATGGTGTTTCATGTGGAAAGTTGTATGAAATCCTCACAACTGATGATGAAAATTGGCTGATTATATCAAATTAGAATTAGAGAAAGGTTAGTATATGTTGAGAAACATGTATGTGTTTTGAATACTAACATCAGAAATTAAGGATCAAAAAGATTAAACTAGGGTTAATACGTTGGAAGCATCACAAAGGAGTAAACCATGCTTGGGAGATAAAAGCCGATATGTTGAATAAGTAAACGAATCTGTTCAAATACAAGTAACTTCGAGGACGAAGTTGAGCGTGGTGGAGCCCATGCTGTAACATCCTCAAAGTTATTTTATTGTAATTGGGCTAATTAAGTGGAAAATTTACAATTAAGTTGAATTATGAACAATTATCATGAATTTGGGACATTTAGAAAGTTTGTTGTTATTTTAAGGAAATTTGAACTCGGAATTATTATTAAGGAGTATTATGAATGATAAAAGTTAATAATGATAAATTTAAGAATAAATCAGTATTTTATGGAACCGGTTAAGTTGAGGGGTGAAATGTGCAAAAATGATGAAAGCTGAATAAAAGGGCTAAAAGTCATTCATTTTCATATTTCACTCTCTCTCTCTCTACATTCTCTCTCTAGAAGTTCTCTCTACATCTCTCTAAGATATCTCACAAACCGACCGTCGGATTTTCGAGAATTATACGTCAACGGAAAGATCTCGTGGAGTACAGCAACAATCTACAAACGGATTTTTGATTTCATACGAATTGAGGTAAGAATCGACACTTTTAAGTTTGTTGTTTCGGTTTTGAAGAACTAGAATTTCGAATCTATCATTTTATGTAAATTGGAGCTTGTTTTGCTTGAAATATTGCTGGAATGTGATAGTATATGCATAGTAGAATCGAATCTAGGTATCACACATGATATATCAGTGATTTTAGGCCTTAGAATGATGGATTTAAGCTGAAATGATGAACAGACTCGAATATACCAAGAACAGAGTCGAAATGCAAGAACAAACTCGAGTTTGGTACTAGATTCGAATGTGTACCATTAGATTCAAAGGGGGGATTTCGAATCTACCCTAGATTCGAAGGGTAGGGTTCGAATCTATCACTTAGATTCGAAGAGTGGTTCGAATCTGATGGTGGGTTCGAATCTAATCCCCTTAAATTCGAGTTTAATGCCTAAAATTGAGAATGCTACTCTTTAAACTCGTGTATTTTGAATGAGACTCATAAACAACACATATAATGACAAGGGTTACTCAAAGGACAATGTATGAACATGAGATAAGCTCAAACTTAATTATGATATGAATTTAGACATGGACCCGAAATGGGGAAAAATATTGCAAAACTTACGAAACTTGATTTTATGGATTTAAACGGTTATTGATTCGAGGTATTGTTGTAATTAATATAACAGGTCCCTTGTGGTGTTGTTTAACCCACAGTGGGGTACTTGGTGGATCCGGTTGAAAGGCCGCGGAGAAATAATATTGGTTAACATTTATTTACGCACCCACTGTGAGTACCTTTGATTTTAGCATGTTTACATCTGCTTTATGTTTGCTAGGCCTGCTGAGGCATGTTGTTTCACTTTCGTTTGACACTCTACTAACTTGCGTATATATAATGATGCACATTCACATTTGCTGCATGTCCTTTCTTTTGTTGTGCATCCTGTTGATGTCGATGGACCTGAGTGGTCGCATCTATACTCTGATGTTACTGTGCTATATGAGCCAAGAGTTTGACACCTCTATGGCCAGGATAGACAGTATGACATCCCCGATGGTATGTTTGCCTCAGTTTGGTGGGTTTTTCTTAATGCCGAGTGTGTCAGCTCGAAGGGGCTGCGGGCTCAGGTTTGCGTACCTTGGGTGCGTGTGGAGTATACGGTATGTGTTACCGCGGTTACTCTAGGTGGCATCATAAAGATTTGTTGAATGCGTAAAATCATACGGTATTCACTAAGCAATCGCTTACCCTTTTAGTTGTTGAATTTTTGCAGGAAAAGGGAAGTCTACTGTTGGACCTTCTCGTTAGGCCATTTGAAAAGATTTGGAAGAAATCTGTTACTTAATCGGTACTTATGTTGTGGAACAAATGTTATAATATGTTTGGGATGATTGTAATAATTGTATTTGGATATGTAGACTTAGATATGGTACCTTGTAGCACCATAGGGTGTTTGACACTTTTGCACTCTTTTATTTCATGTTTTTAATGCTTCCGCACTAAAATCTAGGTTATCAGATCATTATGTATTGTATGATGGTGATTAAATCCTGGGAGTTTGTAATTAGTGGTTGTTGTGACAAGGGTGTCACAGTAGAAGCAATAACCAAATGGGAAAAACCGCGAACTCCAACAGAAGTTCGTAGCTTTCTAGGCTTGGCAGGTTATTATAGAAGATTCATACAAGAGTTCTCCAAGATTGCCGCACCGCTTACATCATTAACATGAAAGAGTGCTAAATATGAATGGAATGAAGCGAGAGAGGAAGCATTTCAGATGTTAAAGAAGAAATTGGTGAGTGCACCTATTTTATCTCTACAGGAGGGAAGAGGTGGATTTGTCGTGTATAGTGATGCATCCCTAAATGGATTAGGATGTGTTTTGATGCAACATGGCAAAGTGATAGCTTACGCATCCCGACAACTCAAAGTACATGAGAAAAAATACCCAACACATGATTTAGAGTTGGCAGCTGTGGTGTTTGCATTAAAGTTATGGCGTCACTATTTGTACGGAGAAAAATGTGAAATTTATACAGACCACAAAAGCTTTAAATACATATTCACTCAGAAGGAATTGAATATGAGACAAAGGAGATGGTTGGAATTACTAAAAGATTATGACTGTGAAATATTATACCATCCAGGAAAAGCTAATGTAGTAGCTGATGCGCTAAGTCGAAAAACAAGTGGAAGAGCTACAATGGTCAAGTTGTGTATCATGGAAGTACGTCTTAATTTCCTAGATCAAGTCAAAGAGAAACAACAGGAAGTCCTCAAGGAAAGTAAACAATGTGCAGAAAGAATAAAAGGTTATGAGAAGCAGCTAACCATGGACGGGAGGGGGATATTATGCTTTGAGGGAAGAGTTTGGATTCCATCAATAGGAGGATTACGAAACCATGTATTGGCTGAAGCACACAATACAAGGTATTCAGTACATCCAGGCAGTGTGAAAATGTATAGAGATTTGAAAAATAACTATTGGTGGCCAGCAATGAAAAGAGATGTTGGAAAGTGGGTAGAAAAGTGTTTAACTTGTCAACAGGTTAAAGCTGAACATCAAAAGCCTTATGGAGACTTACAACCGCTCGAAATTCCAGAGTGGAAATGGGATCACATCACAATGGACTTTGTGACTAAGCTTCCGAAAACCCAGAAAGGACATGATGCCATATGGGTAATAGTTGACCGTCTAACCAAGTCAGCCCACTTTTTACCCATTAAAGAGACATTTCCGTTAGACAAACTAGCACGAATATACATAATGGAGATTGTGTCCTTACATGGAGTACCAGTATCTATAGTGTCAGATCGTGACAGTCCATTCACCTCAAAGTTCTGGAGGAGCTTTCAACGAGAGTTAGGTACCCAAATAAAAATGAGCACTGCTTACCATCCTCAGACGGATGGACAAAGTGAACGCACAATTCAAACATTAGAAGATATGCTGCGAACTTGTGTAATAGATTTTGGAGGGAATTGGGACGAACATCTGCCATTGGTTGAATTCGCTTATAATAATAGTTATCATTCCAGCATACAAGCAGCACCATATGAAGCATTATACGGACGAAAATGTCGGACACCATTGTGTTGGTATGAGGTTGGTGAAAGAAGACAACTGGGCCCTGAGTTAATACAAGAAAAAGCGACCAAGGTACACCAAATTAGAGAACGTTTGAAAACAGCTCAGAGTCGTCAAAAGAGTTATGCTGATAAGAAAAGGAGAACAGTAGTGTTCCACCCATGCGATCGCGTTTTCTTGAAGGTATCCCCTTGGAAAGGAATTGTAAGGTTAAGAAAAAGAGGGAAGCTGAGTCCTAGGTTTATTGGGCCATTTGCAATCACGGAGCGAATTGGCAACGTAGCTTATCGTCTAGAATTACCCCCAGAACTAGGAAACCTGCATAATGCGTTCCACGTGTCAAATCTTCGTAAGTGTTTGTCCGATGAAGTGAAAAAGGTTACATATAAAGATGTACAAGTAAACGAAAAACTAGCATATGTGGAAGAACCTGAAGCTATCCTTGATAAGAAGATCAAAGTGTTACGAAACAAAGAAATTCCAATTGTAAAAGTCCAATGGAAACATCATAAAGGGTCAGAAGCCACTTGGGAACCAGAAGCTG
>JAANYP010003703.1:54254-176303 GCA_020465985.1 Centrapalus pauciflorus | reverse complement strand
TCTTTTTTTGATTTTTTTATGGTTTTCTCTCTTTTTTTTTTATTTTGATTTTCATATATAATAATAAGCTAATAAAGTAACTTACTAATTTACTATAAAAAAAAAAGAAAATAGCCTAAGGTCAAATTACTTTGGATTACACATGCCATTCAGTTGAACTAACAACCCAAAGCATGAACTAACAAATGCTTTTGTGACTAGATTCGCATTGTTTATACAGACTGACACAATTGACACACCTTACATGTTTCCCTTATAACTTCTCACTTTGGTCTAAGGACCCAGAAAGCATACCTGCTGTTTCGTCCTTTGTACCCCTGTCCTGTATCAAGAGAAACCACTATCCATAAACCATTTGTCATTAGGATCTGTAGCTAACTCCTGCACACTAAACAAGAAAAGTTAGTTATCACAGGGGACCCAAGCCATGACTGACTTGGTAATACCATCCTCATCCACAAACTTGAATTCTTTCAAATACCCATCTCTCCTTTCAGGTGACTTGGATTTTTGATTGAGAATCTGTTGTGAAGCTGAATGATTAACATCCATTCTCGACCTTTGAATTGGTCTTTTCGGTTCAGCCCTTGAATAATTTCTGTTATAGTACATTTCAGTCTCATAATTCCGGGCTCTACCTTGTGTCGTATGCTTATTAGGAGAATTAGACCTAACGAGAGTGTGACTCCTCTTAGGTGAATTTTTCCTAATAATGGTATGGGGGCCAGACATTGAGTGACTAGGAGATCTATTCGGTGAATTAATCCTAAGTCCGTCATTTTGTCTAAGAGACTCCGATGATTGACAACTACCTATCGTGACACCTCAACGGAGTTCTTCTCAGAAACTCGAGAACTACTCCCGCTCGCATCACTAGGCATTGTTTTTAAGATTTGCTGCTCTTGTTTCCCTATGTTCAATGAAGACTCTGACTTTTTGTAGGGACAACCTGAAACAACATGTCCTTTCTCATGACACTTAAAGCAAGACATCTTGTCAATATATTTCTTATAGGCACTCTTTGACCTAGGTGTCTTACTAATACCCTGATTGTCTGTATCAACAGCTTGTTTTAACTCCCCTTTGTTAACATTGCTTACAGTATTTTCCTCTTCTAGGTTTGAATTACAACTAGACTGAACACACTGTACTGTTTGTCTAACCGGAGGAGTAATTGAAGATACTTCATAGGACTCAGTTACCTTGACTACCTCTGAGTTAACCATATCATTGGTCTCATCCTGAGCAGTAGGTACACGATTGCTATTGGCCTCATCAACCTTAGTACTAGACTCAGCTAATTCCTTATCTCTAAGAGAGATCTCTTTGGTCAGTGACTCTACATGCTCATAAAGTAGTTCATTCCTGACACTTTGTTCATCAATTTGTCATTCAGAACTAGTAAATCTTGAGCATCATTTCTCAGTTTGGCCTGAAGATCTTCCTTAATGTCTAATAAATTAGCATTATCTGATTTTAAGGATTGAATTTGAGCAGTCATAGATGAATATGTTTCTAGTACTAAATTCAATTTATCATTCAAAGTAGTACATAATGCACATAAATCATGAAAAGTAGAAGAGTTTAGAATTACCTGTTTCCGATCAGATTTGATATTGGCCATCTGAGCTGCAAACTCCAGCGTAGTTAGCTCCTCAGCAATTTCCAGCACCAAAGGTTCTGAATCAGAAAACTGTGTATCCTCTTTCTCTTCCTCTTCTGCTCCCGTACTTCCAGTCTCTGTGACTTCAGCCATGAAGGCTCTAGCATTAGTCTCTGGATGTGTACTCCAATCATATGTGCCATCTAACTGTCTGTTAGATCCCACATTAGCAAGTAAACCAGCCACTGAACCCTGATTCCCTGATCTTTGATTCCCTGAACTGGCTAAATGCTGACGTCCTAAGTTCTGATGATTATCAATCTTAGGTCTTTGACACTCTCTCGCAAAGTGTCCCAACCCCTGACAGTTATAACATCTAACTTTTGACTTATCGAATCCTACATTGTTCACACTCAGACTTCTTCCTGTTCTTTTCATGAACCTTTTCAATCTCTGTGTGACCATAGCCAATTGCCATTGTAGGTCCATTTGTTCCAAGTTATCCGGATCCACCTGATCATAATCTTCTTCCCATAAAGCTGGATCAATTATTTTCCCTTGAATACAATTCCCGTAAGCCGCTACAAACGATGCTAGAAGCTTCAGTTGCTCCTCTGCAGTTTTAGCACTCATTGGCATTTTTGTGTATCCCTGAGACGATGATCCTGAGGTAGATGCTTGTGGCTGCTCATCCGGTCCACTAAACCCTATGAAAGCTCTACATTGTGCTTCCTCTGGCTCAGCTGGTGACGCAGTTTCTCCTGTGAAAAACGCTGTAGCTGTCTTCATATGCTGTCACTGAAGGTGTTGATTTTCCGAAATACATTGCCGGATTTTGGACTTGTTCATAATCCGTTTCAGCCTTCAATAACTCGAAATGATACGCCCTCAGCGTTCCCACTACATCCTCCAACGATTGAGTATAGTACTTATCCTCATCAAGCTTAATCATAGCCACATACATCGCCCATTTGGCGGGTAAGGCATCCAAAAGCTTGTTATTCTTTTCTGTGTCGCTATACTCAATGTCGTGACTTTCAAGCTCTGTTAATAGATGATAAAACCGAGTGATAGTATCATTCAATTGTTCATCCTTTAACGCCTTGAAGATGGCGAACTGTTGTTTTAACAGCTCTGTACGCTTTCTCCTAACCCGAGGATTTCCCTCACACCTTTTCTCAAGCGACTCCCAAAGTTCTTTTGATGTCCTCTGAGTCCGGAATGTGTGTAGAATATCTTGCGGTAACGCCATTCTGTTTTCGGCTTCAAATAATTTCTTGTCATCCTCTTTCATCATCTGGTATGACAAGACCTTTTGACGGCCTTCAACTTCAGATACTGGCGGAATGTACCCTTCATCTATGCACACCCACATGCGCATATCATTGAATCGTACAAAATCTGTAAATCGATCCTTCCACCAGTAATAGTCCTCAACTTTCATCAACTTAGGCGGTGCATTTGCCTTCCCAACTTCGTGATCCATCTCAAGGAATTTCTGAAGATTTGACATCTTTTCTGAAACAAATTGAATTTGAACTTAATTAATTTAATTCGAAAATGATTTAGACTAACTTATTCGAATCTAGATAGATTCGAAACTAATTAAGATTAAATCTTTTAAGATTAAATTCGATTAAGTCTTAAAAGTCAATTAGATTCGAAATTATGTCAGATTCAAACAACTCCTTAGAATCGATGGTCCTTAGAATCGAAGGCTCAGCAGATTCGAATTTCAGCAAAATCGAAGCACAGATTCGAAACAGTACCAGACTCGAAATAAACTCGAAACTACTATAGACTTGAGATCCTATTCGAATGAAGTAACAGATTCGAAACAAAGTAGACTCGAAACTCTCTGAAATTGACTCGAAAGGAGCGTATTTAGGTTAGACTCGAGACTAAAGTGAAACCCTAAATACCCCTATAGATTCGAGCGCCGCAAACTCGAAAAACGGCTAACACTTTGATTTTTTGACGTTTTACAGATTAAATCACTATTTTTCAAACGAAAAATAATGATTTCGATCAAAAACGTGAAAAACCACAAAGTGTTTCCCGAATATGAATTTGCTAAGCTTGAAAACACATTTTTGAGAGCAAAACCGTCCAACTAGCGTCAAGAAACCTAGAATTTATCTGATGAACACGAAGAACACCAAGAACACTCCATAGGCTCTGATACCACTTGTAAGGTCTACGACTGCAAGATCTATCTAGACGCGGATCCGTGAACGAGTGCGGAATCCTCGTTGACGGTTAGACGGACAACTCTCAACCAACGGAACACGGAGACTATTAGACGCTGAACGAACGACACACGAACGATCCTACGAACTAATTCTCTCCGAAACGGCGCTCACCTAGCTGATAAACTCGAGATCGCCTCTTGCTTAATTCCTCACGAATTCTGCAAAAAGTCCGATAATATTTCGAGTCTATCCCTAATTATAGACCCTGATTCGAGTCTGATGTGGGCCAAACTCGAATCTGGCCCAAGGCCCATTCGAGTCTGTCCATATTGACAGTCTCGAATCTAGCCCATTCGAATCTAAGGCTAGACTCGAATCTATCACGGATTCGAATCCCAAGCCTTAAACAATTCGAATCTATGGCTACATTCGAATCTATCACAGATTCGAATGCCAAGCCTTGTATTCTAAAATCACCTAAGAACTTGTCTTATCAATAACAAAACTAGACTGCTGTCGTCACACTGAATGTACCAACATTCTACATACACCAACTCCTTCACTTTCCCATACAGGAAAGCACTCTTAACGTCTAGTTGATATACCTTAAAGCCTTTGAAGGAGGCAAACGCTAGAAACAACCTATTGGCTTCCAGCCTTGCTACTGGTGCAAAAACTTCGTTGTAATCGATTCCCTCCTCTTGGTTGAAACCCTTTACAACTAATCTCGCCTTGTTGCGCGTGACTATACCCCGATCGTCTCTTTTGCACTTAAAAACCCATTTGGTTCCTATTGCAATCTCCCCTCAAGGTAACAGAACTAACTCCCACACTTCTAGTTTCCTAAACTGTGAAAGTTCTTCCTGCATCGCTTCAACCCAGGAGTTATCTGTAAGTGCCATTTGCACATTCTTAGGCTCTACTTGCGATATGAAACATGAATAAAGACATGTGTGATATGCCTCGGAGTCGTTTATCATTGACAACAACACGGTGTTGTTATTTACACTACTCCGAGTCTTCACACCCTCGTTAGGATTTCCTATGATGCTTTCTATTGGATGGTTCTTGTTAATCCTAGAGGTCTCTATTTCATCAACCCTTAGATTATCTCCTAAGTTGGATCCTATTTCACCTAAAGGGGGAACATGCTCAGCTTCTACATTTTCCTCCTCACGGACGTTTTCCTCAGAGTTAGAACTTGATGCTTGAGTCTGATTCTCAGTGTTAGGTACCTCTTGATCAGCAACTTCTGGAGATCCATCTACAGTCGCAGTAGGCTCGAACGTAGATTCGAACGTGGTCCTTGGAAAGATTTGGCCATCGTCGTTCAGATGCAACGTCGCCATGTCCTTCTCGATTGTACCTGCATTATCATCCAGAGGAATGTTAAATGACTCAAATAACTTATCATAGTCAAATATCCATTCCGGACCAGTTTGGGGTTCATGTGTATAACTTGTGACTTCAATGTTATACACAATCTCCACAGTACCAGTTGTTTTGTTAAACACCCGTTTGTTTGGTGAGTTTGGCACATAACCTAGGAAGTATCCTTCGTCAGCCTTTTCACCAAACTTCGGTTGATGTTTTGTTCTTAAAAGTGTGCATGGTACTCCAAACGGTTCGAATCCAGTTAAGTTAGGTGGCCGTTTATTCAAAATTTCATAGCATGTTTTGTTCAATGATTTGACTGTAAGGACTCGGTTTAAAATGTGGCACGCGGTATTCACTGCCTCCCCCCAAAACATGGTAGGAAGCTTTGAATCCGAAAGCATAGTCCTTGCAGCCTCAATCAAAGTTCTATTTTTACGTTCGGCCACCCCATTCTGTTGAGGTTCATATGGTGCACTGAATTGATGCACTATGCCCTTTGATAGGCAATATACACCAATTACAATGTTTTTGAATTCAGTTCCATTATCACTACGAATATATTTAACCCTAGTTCCGTATGAGGTCTCCACTTGGTCCAAGAACCCGATGAGCCTTGCAGCTGTCTCGTCCTTCGTACCTAAAAAGAAAACCCAAGAAAAACGTGAGTAATCGTCAGTGATAACTAAGCAGTACCAACTACCTCCAATACTCCTTTTGTTGATTGGGCCGAAAAGGTCCATGTGCAATAGATCGAATGTTGAGGCTATGGAATTATGCTTCTTGGACTTGTGTGTCTTCTTGTGCTGTTTGCCCTTCATGCAAGGTAGACACTTATCCTCGAACTGAAAACTTTTCATGGGCACACCCTGCACCAGTCCATGCTTCGTTATGTAATTCATCTTTCTCAGGTTCAGGTGAGCCATGCGTCTGTGCCACAGTACGGATTCCGTCTCCAAAGCTTTGGATAGTAGACAGATTGGCCCCATCGAAGTCTCTGGCTTGTTCATATCCAGCATGTACAAGTCGTTCTTCCTTGGCGCCCGCATCAACACCCATTCTTCAGGAATTTTGAATCCAGGCTTTAGCACTAACGCCTCAGTGTCAGTAAATAACACCGAGTTCTTCTTATCACAGATTTGAGAGACACTAATGAGATTATGAACCAGTTTATCAACGTGATAAACTTGATCCAAAGTAATCGTCCCATTAGTGACTTCTCCAGTTCCAGTGATATTTCCACCCTTGTTACCCGCGAATGATACGAATCCCCTATTACCTCCCTTGAAGTCTGTGAGTAGACTTCTTTTCCCCGTCATGTGCCTGGAGCAACCACTGTCGACGAACCACTTGTTGTTTGGACCGGTAGTTATCTCCTGCACATGAAAGAAAAGAGGTTAGTTATCACGGGGAACCCAAGCCATGACTGACTTGGTAATACCATTCTCGTCCACATACGTGAACTCTTTCAAGTACCCATCTCGCCTTTCAGGTGACTTGGGCCTTTGAACTGAATTCTGTTGTGGTGCCGAGTGATTTAAGTTCACTCTTTGCCGTGGTGTAGGCATTTGTTGTGGAGCTCTGGAATAATTTCTATTATATGCCATTTCTGACTGTGATCCTTGAGCTCTTACCGGTGCATATTGTCTAACTGGAGTATGAGACCTAACTGGAGTATGTGACCTGCTAGGTGTGGTGCTCCTATAGACTTGTTGTGGTGCTGACCTAGATTGATTAACGACACGATTCGGTGAATTTGTCCTAATCACTTCCTTTGGTCCAACCTTAACCGGTGTGTTTTTCACAACTTGTTTGGGTGCGGCCTGCACAGTTTTTGCGGTAGGTTGAGAACTACTGCTGCTTGCCACACTGGGTGAGGGCTTAACAGGTGTTGGGTTCACTGTCTTAGGGGTAACATCTGCTTTCCTAAGTGGACAGTGAGAAGCAACATGCCCTTTCTCGTGACATCTAAAGCAAGACATCTTATCCATGGACTTTTTGGTTGTTCCCTTAGATCTAGGTGTCTCACTAGTGTCTATCTCCTTTGGTACCGCTATGATGTCTGACTCGTCGACCTGGTCAGCCCATGAACTTTTCTGTTTTCCTGCAGCTGTTTCACTGGAGGAAGACACAAATTTCACTTTCTTGACCTTGACGGTTGAGTCAGCCACCTGAGGTGTATTTTCAACTGTAGGCTCTGGTGTCGGTTCAGGTAGGTCCTCTAAGTCTACAGACTTGTCAGTTTTCTCCTGAGGCTGAGGCACATAGTTCGCATTGAATGGTGGAGGAATTTCGTGAAAACCTAGACCTACGGGCTTCTTAGACTGTCGTTGGGCATCTAAGACTTTCCCTAGATTTAAGCTTGAATTCCTAAACTTCTCCAACTTGTTGTTTGCCTCTGCTACCTTAACCTTGGTCTCAGCTAGCTCTATATCCTTGTCCTTAAGACTTTTTGTTAAGGCCTCTACGTGCTCATACATAAGTTCTATCCTAATACACTGCTCACTGAGTTTGTCTTTTAGAACTACTACGTCCTGAGCATCAGCCTTAAGTTTTTCTTTTAAATCTTGCTTTATATCATTTAGGCTAGCGTTTTCAATTTTTAAATTCTCATTTTGAGCAGATATGGTTTTATGTGATTCTAAGACTAGATTTAACCTATCATTAGAAGTAGCACACAAAGCACATAATTCACGAAATAAGGAATAAGACAGACTAACCTTTGAGTTATCAGATTCCACGTTGGCCATCTGAGCAGCAAACTCCAGCACTGTCTGACCATTCGCCTTTTCAACCCACATCGGACTGTTTTCCCTTGTGGTCTGCTCGTCTTCTTCACAACCATTCTCCGTAACTTCAGCCATGAAAGCTCTAGCATTGGACTCAGGAAGGAGCATATTTAGGTTAGACTCGAGACTAAAGTGAAACCCTAATTACCCCTATAGATTCGAGCGTCGCAAACTCGAAAAACGGCTAACACTTTGATTTTTTGACGTTTTACGGATTAAATCACTATTTTTCAAACGAAAAATAATGATTTCGATCAAAAACGTGAAAAACCACAAAGTGTTTCCCGAATATGAATTTGCTAAGCTTGAAAACACGTTTTTGAGAGCAAAACCGTCCAACTAGCGTCAAGAAACCTAGAATGTATCTGATGAACACGAAGAACACCAAGAACACTACCTGGCTCTGATACCACTTGTAAGGTCTACGACTGCAAGATCTATCTAGACGCGGATCCGTGAACGAGTGCGGAATCCTCGTTGACGGTTAGACGGACAACTCTCAACCAACGGAACACGGAGACTATTAGACGCTGAACGAACGACACACGAACGATCCTACGAACTAATTCTCTCCGAAACGGCACTCACCTAGCTGATAAACTCGAGATCGCCTCTTGCTTAATTCCTCATGAATTCTGCAAAAAGTCCCTTAATGATTCGAGTCTATCCCTAATTATAGACCCTGATTCGAGTCTGATGTGGGCCAAACTCGAATCTGGCCCAAGGCCCATTCGAGTCTGTCCATATTGACATCCTCGAATCTAGCCCATTCGAATCTAAGGTCTCATTCGAATCTATCACAGATTCGAATGTGTTCCCTTAAGCAATTCGAATCTAGCCAAAACACTTAAACTCTTAAGTGATGAAACTTATGTTTTACTTATGCTTGAGTTAATCTTTGACCTTTATGTTTGAACTTCTTGTAATATGTTACATCAAGTTCAAACACACAATCAATAACAGACAAACACATATAAACATATATATCAAAACACTTGTTAATACTCAGAATATTACTTAAACCATAATGCAGATCGATTAGACTGCTATCGTCACACAGGGTGTACCAACACAAAACAATTCATGGTTTGCCTACAAAGTCTTCCCAAAAAGTAACAATTCATGGTCTGCCTACAATATGTTATATATTTTCATAATCAAATCTACATCTAAACAACGTCATCTAAAACTCATAAGACAAAACTCTACCCCTACCATAAGATGAAACCCTAACATCTATTACCTCAAACAATGAGAATCAACCCTGTTTCATAGAAATCCCTAGCCAACATATCTGCAAAGAGGAGAATTCATAATAACATATGACCTTGAGCTTCTATGTAGAGCCAAAAAATGTTAGTTAAGATACAGAACTATAAAAGCAGGATAGTCCAACTACATACCAACAGTTGGAATCAAATAAAAAAGCTCATGACTAGAAGTCTGGAATGAGGATTCAAAGGATTTAAACAAACAAATCAAGATAGATGTGTTCAAAGAACAACCAATACCATCAACAAACTTAAAACCTTTTAAAAGATTTAAACTAGATCCATACAAAGAACAGATAACCACCCATGTTTGGTTTCCGATCTAGAAATTTTTTATAAGCAAACTCTTACGAGATTCAGAACCAATAAACCAAAATCAAACTTAAACCAAACTCAAATCGCATACACAAATTACATTTGTAAGCATCAAAATCAAATAAAAATTAGATACATAGACATTTTTTTAACGTAAATGATGTATCTACAACACATCCAAATCTAAGACTTTCAACAAATTCAAAATCAACTTCGAAACCATCAAACTCCACATCTTGATCGAAGCATTAAGCATCGAAAGGGAAACCATACATGAAAAGCATCAAGAGGGAAACCCAAATCAAACCTCAAATGAAACTCCAGATTTGGAGAAGACAAGTGTGCTTGTTCCAGATCCATAGACAAACACGAGCGATTTGATCCGAACTGATTTCCAAACCCAGATCAAGAACAATGGTTCCAAATCCTAAATCATTGACGATGACTTCGATCGATTCTAGATCTTAAGTTCATATGGAGCCATTGATTGATGCTTTCGTTTGATTACAAATCCAATGAATCAAAGACCAGATGCCGTCATCGATGGTCGGAGACTAGAAGTCATCGGTGGTCGGAAACCAGAAGTCGTCGTCTGTTTGTCCCTCGTACGGTCGAGAGACACATCCAAATTGTTAGGGTTTATTTGTGAGTGAAGAGTGACGCATGTGTGAAAGTGAAACAAATGGTCAAATAAGATAAACCGACAAGAAAGGAGGACTAGCTAGTTAAAAAAATCTAATTCGAACCAATAAAGAGGTGGACCACTATTCTATCATTTCTTGGAGAAAAATACATAAATTTTTGTATTACATTTTTATAAATCATGTAAATTTGGTGCATATGGATTTTTTTCATTCGTTTAATTTTTTTATGGTTTATGTTTTTAATAACATTTTAATTTTTAACATGACAAATGTAATATATCAACTCTACGATCTAAAACTGTTGTAAAATTATTGAAGCCATCATAAATTAATTAAGATATGAAATTTACAAGAATGAATTATAATATAAAAATTGCATAAAATGTAATTTATTCCATGAATGGTAAATTTGTAAACCTATAAACGTAGCATCTATTAGACTTGCGAGTCTATTGAGTCTAGTAATTTATTACACAAACTCATCTCTAATTCTATTCGAGTAAAACTATACAACTCGTCGCAAAAAATATTTGTTGTCGCCGTCGCTTTGCGCCGGTACTATATGTATATATATATATATATATATATATATATATATATATATATATATATATTTCCAGCTTTTTAAATGTTTTTCGGCCTAATTTGAGGCTGTTTTCGACCAAGCTCCAAAATGATTTGAGCTTTGGTTTTCATAGACATAAAACTACTATACACAAAGAATTTTTAAAGTTAAGAACGGCCATTTTTCGAGGTGTTTAGGTTGGGGAGAAAGCTCGTTAAAAACCCTATGTTGGCCATTTTTGAGCTGTCAAACTTTCGGGTTCCCAAATGATATTTGAGGGTCCAAAACTCCATGTTAAATTATGAAAACCTCCAAATTTTTAGTTAAGACATAGATCTAACTTTTGAGACAAGAATCAACTCATTTCGTTATGTTATGAATTAGTTGTGATTTTTCAAAGTCGACGTAATATTTCTGCCGAAAATCCGGATTTCATAAACTGGAAACAACTCGTGATTCTTGTTGTTCATTCAAAAACCACTTGTATAAAAGGTCATAAAACACATTTATATAAATTGTTTTCATAATATTTATACTTATATAATGTGTTTATATATTTATAAACACATTTGAAGAAAACAAACTTAAAACAAAACTAGTGATTTATAAACTTGAGTTTTTATGAAACTTGTTGTTGTTGGTGATTATATATATTATGCAAGACTTATATAAACATAAATATAATACATTATAGGTTAGTATTTACTTACTTTGATGTGTTAGGAGTATGAAATCAAGTAGAAGGAAGTCTTCTTGAACTTGGTTGCCCAAAAGAACCAACTACTGAAACCTGTTTCATCTCAACGAGCAACGCAGACCTCAACTGGTTATGGCACAAAAGGCTATCATACCTGAACTTCAAGAATATCAACAAACTCTGTAAGAAATAGTTGGTATCAGGTTTGCCTTCTTTAACTTTTGTTAAGGATAAACTCTACAAAGCTTGTGAGAATGGCAAGCAGAGAAAAACATCTTTTAAATCCAAGCATAGTCTTTCTATTGATACTCCTCTCTTCTTAATCTACATGGACTTGTTTGGACCAGCCAGTGTCCCAAGTCTAGGAGGTAGAAGATACACTCTAGTAATGGTCGATGAGTTCTCCAGGTTTACATGGGTGATCTTCCTAAAGACCAAGGAGAGGCTGCCAGAGAAATTATTGGATTTATCAAGAAGATGAAAGTTCTAAACTCTGCCCAAGTCAAGCAGCTTAAAAGTGATCATGGTACTGAATTTAGAAACAGTATTCTTGACGACTTCTATGAAGAAAGAGGGATCTCTCAAAACTTTTTAGCTGTAAGGACTCCACAACAAAATGGAGTTGCTAAAAGGAGGAATAAAACCCTCATTGAAGCTGCTAGAACCATGTTGTGTGCATCAGGCTGACCTTCATCATTTTGGGCTGAAGCTGTCAACACTGTATGCTTTACTCAAAACGGATCCTTAGTGGTGAAAAGGTTCAAGAAGACTCCTTATGAATTAATCAAAGGGAGAAGGCCAAATATAAGCTATTTCCATGTGTTTGGATGTCCCTACTTCATATTGAATCAAAGGGACCAGCTGGCCAAATTCGAACCCAAAGCTGATGAATGTATGTTTGTTGGATACTCTACTGTCTCTAAAGCCTACAGAGTATACAACTATAAAATAAAGGTGATAGATGAATCTATAAATGTCACCTTTGAGGAGTGTCAGGATCTGAACTTAACTACCTAAGATTAACTGATTTGAATTGATCAGAGTGTAAACCAATAATCTTATATTAAATCAAAGTCTAATTAAGAAGTTTGCGGAATAACACTTAATTAATTTTATAAAAGCTTTCAGAATTCATAACAGATAAACATAAGAAGTAAACAAAATTGCTTGTATTGCTAAATCAGAATGATTACAATCACCTCTAATCTGTTTGATTAGACGAAGAACACAAATTGTTCTTAGGGTTTTACAACCTTAGAGGCTTATGAAAACTTAAACAAAAAGCAATTACAGACTTGAATATGCAGAAACATCTGATACAATAGAAAAACCTATTCTATGTATTTATAATGCTTTCTGATTTGTTTCTTTGAAGGACTCTGACTTCTCTGATAGTAGATATGCTGGAATCTTCGTGTAAATATCTTTTCCTGAATACCAGCACATTCTGTTTATAGAACTGTTGAACAGCTTGAATCACTTAGCAGCTTGAGCAGGGCAGCTTGAGTGAAATTACTCTGGCAGCTTGAACTTTTGTACTAGCAGCTCGAGCTTCTTCAACTAACAGCATCAACTTTGTAATTTCATAGAAATTCTACTTACAGCTTGAAAAGTCTAACTAACAGTTTGAACTACTTAGGATATTTCCCAACAATCTCCCCCTAACTTAAATTCTTTACAAAAGACTTTAAGTTCTATACAAATAAGGAAATAAACAAGTATACTGTTATTTACAAACCAAGGCTTTCAAAAACTTATAACTGTGCAAGTTTCTGATTGACTGCCTTCAAAAACTCTTTCTTCAAATCTTCTCTATCACAATATATCCTTACTGACCTCATTTGAAGTAGCATAGTCTTTGGAAGATCAAAAAATTCAAAATTGAAGAACATACCAGATCCATCTGTAAATCTGATTCTGTAAGTCTTTGATTTGACAAACAGATCAACCTGTTTGACCTTCATCTTTTTTGCATTCTCTATATCTTTCCTTATAGATTCAGGATCAAAAATACTCTGCAAATCTTTAATGGCTTGCTTGACTTGTGGGAGCGAAGATCTGACTTGAGTTGCAGTCCCAACATGATACATTCTTGTTAGCTCATCTCTGGTCATCCCTTCAGCCATATGCATCAAACTTTTATATTCTTCCTCAGGACCAGTTTCTCTTCTTACTACAAAATGATATCTTAAGTCAATGTTATCCATTGGCTTAGCATACCAGTAAGTAATAAGAGGTTTTGAGAAATCATGCTGGTCGAGGGACTTCTCTATCTCCATCACTTGTTGCAGCTGATGCTCAAACAACACCCTTTTGACCTGATCAAGCTTTGCTTGTGAGATTGACTCTGATTGAGGAATAGGAGCAACAGCTTGAACAGAAGGAGCAGGATCACTGGCAGCAGCTTGAACTGAATCTTGTGATCTTTGGACTTCTTGGGAGACTTTGGCTACCTTACGTTTTTCCATTTCCTTGTCATGGATATTTTGCAGCCTTTCTGTGCTCATGGACTGAGCCATCTTCTTTGGGATACCAGCTGCAAAGGCAAAATTAATCAGAAATCTTCTATGTTCAGCCTTTGAATGCCCTGTTGGCATCTTTCTCTTCCTTTCACCTTGCTTGACCACAAACCCTCTTAGGTAATCTTCTTAGGTCTCATCATCTTGTATTGGGGCCTGGGTTTGCTGGTCTAAAGCCTGATCTTGTTCTTCTGCTAATTTTCTAGCAATCTCAGCATCAAAGCCAATCTGGGCTTCTCTGGTAGAAAATTTGTGCTTTGGAGACTCAATAAGAATGCCCTTGCCCTTATCTTTTGTAGCAGAAGTTGTGGCTTGGACTGAATTGCTGGGAGCATGAATTCCTTCTCTTATAACAACTCCAGTTGCTTTTGTAGAAGCAGCTTGAGTTTCTAGGCTAGCAGCTTGAGAAGCTGTTGGGACTGTTAGCCTAGATTCTTGAACTGTTGGAGCTTCCTGGACTGATTTAAGGATCTCCTGATTCTTCCCCTTTTTGGAAGCATTGGTTTGGTCAGGAGGACCTACAACCTTTGCCACTTGGGTTTGAATCATACGCTCTAATTGAATGATCTTATGCCCACATAGGGTAAACCCTTTATGGAGATAATCCATTCTTTGATTTTGAGCCGCTTCTGCCTACCTGCGTGCAATTATTTGGGCCCTTGTGCAGCAATGATGGACTGTTGGTATTCCAACATTGCAACAACAGGTTGCAGCTTAGAATCCGTTAATAACATTAGTTGCAGACTAGCCTCAAGATCAGCAAACGAAGTTGGTGTTTGTGATCTATCACTGGCATGAATACCAGGAGTAGAAACCTCTGGGCCCCTCTGTTCTTGGTACTGGGGACTTCCAGATGGTGCTTGCACACCTTCTGTTGCCATGGGTGTGGTCTTAGTGGTGTTGGCATTGTCCTGTGCCACTTGTGCAGTAGCAACAGTAGTGCCAGCCACAGAACCCATATGAACAATCTCTGGTGAGATGTCCACCTCCTGAATGAGGATGGGAGTGACCTCAATTGGTTCCCTTTGGATATTCTATACAGAAGTGTCCTCCTGCACAGGGTTATTTCGCTCTTGTATGAGGGCTGAGGAGGAAGGAGCTCCTGGGCCTCTTTTCCTTTTGTATAGTAGGAGTGGGGATGTGGGCTTAACAATGGGAACAGAAGGCATTTGAGTATCATGAGGAGTGGGTTGGGGTCCTGTGGGTGAAGCAGTAGTGTTAGGCTGAGCCTGCTCAGGACCCTTTCCTCTGTTTCTTGGAATGATGCCCATCATTGCAGAGGGCAATGGGACATCTACACTCAAAAAATTGGCACTTGGCTTTAGAAGCCTTTTAATTGAAGATAGTGAGTGCCTATGGGAAACATGTATCCTCTTATGTATATGAAAATTTGTACAACTCTTTGCAATTAGTTCTTCTAAAAATCTAGGATACATCAAAAATTTCCCATTCTTTAGGGAATGATGCCTTAACATCCCTTGGAAAAGCATATTTGAAAAATTGAACTATTGGCCTGTTGAAAAGCACACTAAGGCAGTGGCAATGTTTGATGAAAATTCTGACCAACCAGTTCTTTTAGGGCTAATACACTGCTGAATGATATGCACAAGATATTTCCATTTAGGTGAAAAGTGTGCTTTAAAGAAAGTAAAAGAATCAGCAGGACCCCTATATCCAATGTTATAAAGACCAGTATGTAAAGCATTAAGGGATAGGTCTGTTATACCTGAGGCATCCTGAAGATGCAGATGTTGTCTGATGGATTCCTCACTGACTGTGATAATATTGCCATCGATTTTGGATGTCAAAGAGGAGATTCCATTGATGGTTTATAAAGAAGCATGGTTCCAGAACTGCTCAATATGTGAGATGTATATGGTGGGATTGATATTGAGAGCATGATGGATATGGGAACTTCGAAGAAATTCCATCATGTCATGGAACGGTTCAAGTTCAGAGTGCTTGAGAGAGTAGGGTAGGCAGTTGTGTTCTTTGACAATATTACCCTGCACACTTTGACGGATCAGGTGAAACAACTAACAGTCCGAGAAAATGAACTAGCAGCTTGAGAAAATACTCAAGCTGTTAGTTAAAAATTAGGCGACTGCTTAATGAAACAGTGACTCCCCCTTAATCAAGCATATGTACAAAGAAAAACAAATTAATCCATATTAACCATACCAATATTTGATACTAGGAAGGTGAATCTTCCTACATCAAATGGTTTTGTAAATAGATCAGCTAACTGATCATCAGTGTGTATTTTGGTAACTTGGATTAATTTCTTCTCATTGCAATCCCTTATAAAATGAAATCTAATTTCTATATGCTTGGTTTTGGGAAATTTCACTGGATTTTGTACAATGCTGATTGCACTTGAATTGTCAATATAAATGGGAGTGGATAGGAAGTTCATACCATAGTCTCTCAGTTGATTCTGAATCCACATTACTTGGGAGCAGCAACTTGGAGCTGCCACATATTCTGCTTCAGTAGATGAAGTGGAAACAGTTGTTTGCTTTTTGCACTGCCAAGAGACCAATCTTGTTCCCAAGTATTGACATCCACCAGTTTTGGATTTTCTGTCAATGTTGCATCCTCCATAATCACTGTCAGAATAGGTTGTTAACTCAAGAGGAGAGTCTTTAGGATCTAAGAGGCCTAAATGTGGTTGGCCTTTAAGATATCTAAAGATTCTCTTAACAGCAACCAAATGGGAGTCCTTTGGAGAAAATTGAAACCTAGCACACACACAAACAGCAAACATAATATCAGGTCTAGAAGATGTTAGATACATAAGAGATCCTATAAGAGATCTGTATAAATGAATGTCCACATCTATACCATCTTTGTCTGTATGGAGCTGCTTGTGAGGATCCATAGGAGTACTTGCAGTTTTGGTGTCTTGATACCCAAACTTTTCCAGTATGTCTTTAACATACTTTGATTGACTTATGAAGAGACCAGTGGGCTTCTGCTTGACCTGCAATCCTAGAAAGAAAGTGAGTTCTCCCATTGAACTCATTTGGAACTTTTTGTGCATTAAGGCCTCAAACTCTTTGCACAGACTGTCATTTGATGATCCAAAGATGATGTCATCAACATATATTTGTACAAGCAGGATCTCAGTTTTGATGGACTTTGTGAATAGTGTTTTGTCCAGAGTGCCTCTCTTGAACCCATTCTGTAGAAGGTAGGTTGACAGAGTGTCATATCATGCTCTGGGGGCTTGATGGAGTCCATAGAGAGCCTTGTCTAGATTGTAGACTCTGTCTGGATACTTGTAGTCCTCAAAACCAGGAGGCTGACACACATATACCTCCTCTTCAATTGTGCCATATAGAAAAGCAGACTTCACATCCATTTGATACACTTTAAAACCTTTGAAGCTTGCATAAGCTAAAAACAGTCTGATGGCTTCAATTCTTGCTACTGGAGAAAATACATCATCATAATCTATGCCTTCCTCTTGAGTGTACCCTTGTGCTACTAGTCTTGCTTTGTTCTTGATGACTATCCCTCTCTCATCCTTCTTGTTTCTGAACACCCATCTTGTACCAATGGCTCTCTTTCCTTTAGGGAGATCAACAAGGGTCCATACATTCTGAATCTTGAATTGTAGAAGCTCTTCCTGCATTGCTTCAATCTAGGATGAATCTTTCAAAGCTTCTGATGCCTTTTTAGGTTCTAGCTGAGACATGAAACAAGCATGTTCAAATGCAGCTAGACTGAATTCAGGAACTGCTGGTTCAGCAGCAGCAGTCTCCTTGTGAACCATTGTCCTTGTTTGCACAGAAGTGCGTGGATCACCCATTATTTGATTGAGAGGATGATACTTGTGAACTCTGAGTGTAGGCTCTCTATCTGTCTGAAAAGGGAGGATTCAAGATTTGTATCATCTTCATCAGGACCAGTTGATGGTGTAGCTTCTGGAACAGCTTGACTTGAATCTGGGACTGTTTCCCTTTGAGTTGGAGCTGTTCTCTCAGGACTTGGGAGTTGCACTTCAGTGTCTGGATTTGAATCATGTTGAACATTCAGAACCCCTGGAGGGTCACAAGACAGAAGTGGTATAATTGTATACTCATCCCAATTCTTTGAATCTGCAGCAGTTTGAAATTTTGTGTCAACGGCTTGATCATTTGTGCTACCAGTATGAGAATTTGCTTTGACAGCTTCAATCCTGTGTTCATCAGATTCTGCAGTATACTCAACAAAGCTCAGAGAATTTGTTAGTGAATCTAAATCAAGCAACCAATCAGGACCAGTGCCTTTGACATTTTCAGTATTTTCATTAAATTCAACATTTGCACTTTCTTCAATGGTTTTAGACACACTGTTATATACTCTATAGGCTTTGCTTTGATATGAGTATCTTACAAAGAAGCCTTCTTCAGGCTTACTTTCAAACTTCCCTAACTGAGTCTTAGTGTGAAATATGGTACATGGACAGCCAAAAGATTTGAAAAAGGCTATTAAGGGTAATCTATTATGGAATAACTCATATGGAGTTTTC
Organism: Centrapalus pauciflorus; assembly: GCA_020465985.1. Classification (NCBI taxonomy): domain Eukaryota; kingdom Viridiplantae; phylum Streptophyta; class Magnoliopsida; order Asterales; family Asteraceae; genus Centrapalus; species Centrapalus pauciflorus. The sequence goes on along the minus strand of JAANYP010003703.1, from coordinate 157,818 downwards.
CCTTGTGATTGAACAATATGTACCCTATTTAGAACATAACAGGCTGTGTTGACTGCTTCTGCCCAAAAGGTCATTGGCAGTTTTGAATCAGCTAGCATGGTTCTAGCAGCCTCAATTAATGTTCAGTTCTTTCTTTCAGCTACACCATTTTGCTGTGGTGTTCTTGGTGCACTATATTTCCTAGCAATACCTTTGGACTCACAGAAACTGTTTAGAATATGATTTTTAAACTCAGTTCCATTGTCTAATCTTATCACCTTAACTTTTGAGTTGGATTGGTTTTCTATCTTAAGATTAAAAGACTTAACCAGCTCAGTAGTTTCATCTTTAGACCTAAGAAAGTAAACCCAAGTAAATCTGGTGAAATCATCAATAATAACTAAACAGTAGGCCCTTTTATTCAAACTCAAAACAGATGTTGGACCAAATAGATCCATATGAATCAGATGAAGAGCAGATGAGATTGAATTTACTTCTTTGGCCTTATGAGAAGTTTTGTGTTGCTTGCCTTTAAGACATGCTACACAATGATCATCACATATGAACTCCTTTTGTGGTAAACCTTTTACCAAGTTCTTTTTGACTAAAGCATTCATGGACTTGAAGTTCATGTGACACATCCTTCTATGCCAAAGAGCAGACTCATTGGATGATGCTTTGGATATCAAACAACTTAAAGTACTTGATTTGGATAAAAATTCTGTGTCCAAACAGTATACATTGTCCTTTCTTGGTGTTCTTAGTAAAACAAGATTTTCAGGAATTTTAAAATCTTTTGAAAGGGCAATGCACTCAGAATCTGTAAACAAAACAATATTTTGTTTGTCACAGATTTGAGACACACTCAATAAATTATACTTAAGCTGTTCAACATACAAAACATCATTAAATGTCATGTTGCCTGCATTAACAGTACCTTTACCTGTAACCTTACCTCCTTTGGAATTGCCTCCAAATGCAACAAATCCTCCATCAAAGCCTTTGAAATTTGACAAGCACTCAGAATTGCCTGTCATGTGCCTAGAGCATCCACTGTCCAAATGCCATCTTGTTTTATGTGGTGACATGTGGTTGCCCTGCACAAATAACAGCTTAGTTAGTAGTGGAGTAAACCCAAACCAAGTTGGTTTTGGGTTGTCCTTGTGCATTAACATAACTAAATACTGTCTTTGATTTCTTATACTTAGTAAGGTCCACTGATGGACTTTGTGGAGAGTACTTAGTTAGCACATGAGGTATCCAGGTATTTTGTCCATCCTTTTCAGTAACAGTCTCAGATGATCCATTACCAGTCCCAACTTTGAGCCTACCAGTCTGAATTGAGTCTGTAGTGCTAACAGCTTGAGAATTTGCACTAGCAGTCTCAAATTGAGACTTTGCAGCTTCAACATTTGTATCAACAGGTTCACTTGAGCTTGTACCTTTAACACACCATATTTGATTAAAATTTACTTTTGGTTTAGCTAAAACTTGTTTTTGGTGTGTGGACTGTTTCTTATTATCTTTTGAGAACCTGTGATCAACTGTGTTCTTTGGAACTGATGCAGTAGGAGGTTTGGCCTTTGAATTCTTTGAGTTTTGAGAGGTTGTCTTTTGATGAATCACAGTCTGTTTTGCAACAGATGGTTTATAAAAACAATCTCTGGCCAAGTGATTCTTTCTGCCACAATGAAAACATTTTTTGACTGTTTGAATTTGAGAACCAGTTTTATTGGACAATTTCTGGCTCTTGTTCCTCTGATTTCCCCTTACCTGCTGTTGTTTGGGAAACTTTTGGACACCATGCTTTTGGCATGTGCAGACTGGAACATTTTTACCCTTTTTATTATTCTTTGAAGAAGATGCAGTGTTACAGTTAGAAGGTACAGAAACTTGTGGAGCAGCATTGCATACACTCATCTTCTCCTTTCCTTTCTTATTGGGAATTTGGATTTCTATAGGTGCACTCATTGTTTTGTGTTCTTTCTCAACTGCTGTGCACTCACAGTCTCTATTTTGAATCTGATCTTCTTTAGATTCAGGACTGTTATCAAGGATAGGATCTATAGTAGTCATAGACTCAGCTAATGGTTCATTAACAAGCCTATCAGCAACCTCACTCATTGGATGAATGTATTTGTTGTTGTATGGGGGTGAAGTAGCTCTGTAGCCTATACCTTCTTTGGGATGAACCTGAGATTTAACCCTATCTTTAAATTGGACTTCCATTAGGTGTTCTAACTTTTGATTTGCCAATTTGAAGTTGCCTAGATCTATATTGACAGATTCTAGTTTCTTATTAGCCTCCAACACCTTTTGTTCAGTCTCTTCTACCTTTTTATTTAGGGATTCTATTTTCTTATTTAGTTCCTTTTTCTCCCACTCATGATATGTTCTATCATGTCCCATTTGAATCTCATTATCCTTATAGTCATTGATCTGTTTTTCAAGATCTTCTATGGCCTGCATGTATTCTTATCTCCTTTCTTCCATCTTAGCTAGAGTTTTACACATGCTCTCATTATGATCTCTGTACTTTTTAACCATATTTTTGCATGTTTAAGAGCAAAGTTTGGAATTTACCTCAGATGGTAGTTCAGTGGAGGTGACAGTTAATGTTTCTGCCATTAGAGCTTGATTTTGAAATTCTTCCTCTGTCTGATCACTCCAATCAAACACATTGTCTTCTTGAGAGACAAGTGCTTGTGATGATGAAGCCTGATTAGTCTGCTGAGGCCTTGATGACTGTTGTCCTTGAGATCTGCATTCTCTAGCGAAGTGACCAAATTTGTGACATTTAAAACACTCAACTTTTGACTTATCAAAAGCTGGTTTGCTCTTGACTCTGGCTGGAAAGGTGGTTCTTCCAGTTCTTTTTAGAAACCTTTTGCCCTCATGGTCAGCATTGCATGTTGCCATTTCAGATCCATCTCTTCAAGATCATCTGGATGAATCTGTTCTAGATCTTCAGCATTTAGTGCAAACAGTCCCTCATTGGCAACAAAAGCCTCATAGTGAGCTTCAGTAGAGTTCCATCACCACCTGAAAAAGAATCACTGCAATTAGATTTTTCAGATGACAAAAGAGCAGTATTGTGATTATAAGAAAGAGATTTCTTTTTAGTATCAATCTCAGTCTCAAACACTCTCAGACTGTTGTATAGATCATCCAGTTCTATTTCATTAAGAGTGTCTTTTGTTCTCTATTGAGCAGCATAATCTGTCCATTCTTCTCCAAGAGATCTAAGAAACTTTCTGTTGACCTCATCTTGATCCAGGCTGACTTTTGCACTTTCCAATTCACTTATCAGTTTGTTGAACCTGTCAAAGATTTGAGTGAGGTTTTCATTCTTGCCACCAGAAAAGTTTTCATACTGCTGTTTCAAAAGATCCTTTTGATTTCTCTTGGTACTGGCATTACCAGCAAATCTCTTCTCTAAAGCAATCCAAAGAGAATGAGCAGTATAAAACTTTTTGAACTGATGTTGATAAGCATTAGGAATGGCTATTTATAAAATTGTAAGGGCTTTCACTTCATTCATTCTAGCCTTTCTTTCAAGTTCAGTTTTTGGAGGAGTTTTGACGGGTTTTCCCTCATCATCAAGTTCTGGATCAACTACAGGAGGAAAGTCAACAGCTTCCCATATAGCATAATCAATGAATTGAATATGTTGTTGAATCCTTAGTTTCCACATCTCAAAGTCAGTGGGCTTGAGCATAGGCACTTTGAGTCCTTGCCCAGATACACTGCTGCTATTATCAAATTCCATTGCAAAAGATTTAAAAGTTTAAAAGAAAGCTTTCGACTTTGAAAAACAAAGAACAACCTGGCTCTGATACCAATTGTCAGAATCTGAACTTAACTACCTAAGATTAACTGATTTGAATTGATCAGAGTGTAAACCAATAATCTTATATTAAATCAAAGTCTAATTAAGAAGTTTGCGGAATAACACTTAATTAATTTTATAAAAGCTTTCAATATTCATAACAGATAAACATAAGAAGTAAACAAAATTGCTTGTATTGCTAAATCAGAATAATTACAATCACCTCTAATCTGTTTGATTAGACGAAGAACACAAATTGTTCTTAGGGTTTTACAACCTTAGAGGCTTATGAAAACTTAAACAAAAAGCAATTACAGACTTGAATATGCAGAAACATCTGATACAATAGAAAAACCTATTCTATGTATTTATAATGCTTTCTGATTTGTTTCCTTGAAGGACTCTGACTTCTCTGATAGTAGATATGCTGGAATCTTCGTGTAAATATCTTTTCCTTAATATCAGCACATTCTGTTTATAGAACTGTTGAACAGCTTGAATCACTTAGCAGCTTGAGCAGGGCAGCTTGAGTGAAATTACTCTGGCGGCTTGAACTTTTGTACTAGCAGCTCGAGCTTCTTCAACTAACAGCATGGACTTTGTATTTTCATAGAAATTCTACTAACAGTTTGAAAAGTCTAACTAACAGTTTGAACTACTTAGGATATTTCCCAACAAGGAGTCTAAGAATGCCTCTACCAAAGCTGTTCCTCAGGAGAGTTCAGCTTAGATGATCTTATGCATTCCAATATCAAGGAAAAGGACTCAAAAGCTTCCACATCACCCTGAGTGGAACCTGTTAACCACAATGGACATGATGATGATTATGTTAGTACACCCCGTGTGAATAAGTGTACTGATATAGTTAATGTACCTTGTCCAGAAACGATCAATGCTTATTTTCCTGAATCCTCTGCTGATGTGTTCAACAATAATGATTCATTCTCAATGGGTGAACAGGCTCAAGAAATCAGTGTGTCTGAAAATGTTGAAAGTTGTTCTGAAAGACCTAATGAGAATGAAACTGATCCAGGAGAATCTTCATTAAAAAATGATTCTAAGTGGATCAAGTGTCACCCTAATGATCAAATAATTGGTGACATTAACAAAGGGGTACAAACAAGATGGGACAACTTACGAAACTTTTGTATGTTTTCTAGCTTTGTGTCCCTGATGGAGCCAAAGAAATTAGATGATGTACTTAAATATGCCAATTGGATCATTGCCATGCAAGAAGAACCCAATCAGTTTGAGAGAAACAAAGTATGGAAACTGGTCCCTGTTCCTAAAGGTAAAACAATAATTGACACCGAGTGGGTTTTCAGAAATAAGATGGATGAGCAAGGACATGTTATTAGAAATAAGGCAAGACTTGTTGCTCAAGGCTATAGGCAAGAAGAAGGCATTGATTATTGTAGGTCCCGAGAGGTTCCCAAAGTATATAGTTATAAGCTGTAGAGGGGGGGTGAATACAGCAATTTAAAAACTACACACTCTTTTCTCAATGTTTGTATGTATTATCAACAATTTGTTAATTACAAACAAGCTTGAATGCGGAATAGTTCAAGCTGAGATGACAGATACAACAGTATGTTTACTAGTCTAAGACAAACTCAAACTAGAATATAATGAATACACTCACTAAGATGCACTCACTGTGCTTACAAGACTTAAGGGAACAGCTTGTGTAAAACAGCTTAGACACAAAGATACTGGTTTACACAGAAGGCTTGCATGCATGAAAATCACACTTGCACGTTCACTCTTGGTTTCAGCACTTAGCTTTTTTTTTCACGCCTCTTTCTGTCCTTAGAAGCTTCCTTTTATACTCACTCAGAGGATCTAAGAGAAACATCTTCATTGGACGGAATGAAAAGGAGAAGTCTTGTTGAAAAGACCACATAACCTTTTCTGCACTTTTCTGAAAAGCAGACTTGTCTTCACATGTGCAGAACTTTTGTCTTTTCACTTTGTCTACTGTTGCATTGCCTTTAACTAATTTAGGAATGTCAACTTTGCGTCTTTCTTCCTTGTAAAGGCCTATTTTGATATAAGAAAAAGGTCTGTCACCCTTTTTCAAATAACCTTTTGTCTTCATTTTACAGAACAGCTTGGGCAGGCTGAGCGGTTCTGTTTTCCACTTTGTCTTCGACTTGTAAACTGATCTTGTAGTCAAAAACAATACATGATGACTTGGAAACATATTTCATAAAGTGTTTAGCCTGTTCACAAAGAACAGGTTCTGTTCACAAAGAACAGAACACTTTAAAAACGCCCAAGCTGCTCAACAGTGTAGAGCAGCGTAGACAGTTTATGTCCAGCCTGTTCAGCAGACAGAGCAGCTTGGACACACTGTCTTAGTTGCAACACATGCAACACATAGAACAGATTAGGACTAATATTGCAAATCATTTTCAGGTTTCAATAAGGCATATAATAGGCCTTAAATTCAACCTTCAAAAGCATCAACAGGTTTGATTATCAATCTCCCCCTCAGATGTAGAACAGGTTTGACTGAGGCCTTTTTGTGCCTAACAATCTCCCCCTATTTGCAATAACCAGTCTAAGCTGGTCTTATCAAGGATCACTATATATTTTTACAGTACATTTTGCTGAAATGAAATTACAACATTACAGTAAAGTAAAAGATCAGTTTATATATACACTGATTCTTGATTATACAGAACAACACATGTTTTTACAAGAGTACAACTGATGTACTAAAGTATTTTACAACTAATGTAAAAGAAAATATTACAACTTATGTAATAATGTACAACTAATGTACAAGAGATTTGGACTGTTTTAATTGGGAGCAAATAATGGTAAGCCTGTCCAACTGATGGACAGCTTCCATTCTTCACCTGCCCAGTTGGCAGGTGGACTTTACTCCAGTGGAGAGGGATCCTGGAACATCTTTTCCATTTCTTCTCTTGTTTCCTCAAGTTCCTCAACTTCACTTCTGATGACCATGAACTTGGGATCATTGAGCTCACCTCTTTCATGGAAGCCTCTGAGCTGATCCCAGACGGCTGCTCTCCATTTGCCAGACTGCCTAAATGAAGCTGCAAGTCTGAAGGCGGCAAGTTGTCTCAGATCAACTTTATATAGTTCTGAGGCTCTTTGGAAGCACTTTTTCTGAGTGAGGGGATCTACAAAAAATGCCCCCAGCTCAGGTTCTTCAATTATTTTGGCATCCTCAAACTCTATTCCACTTGGCAGGCTATGATCAACTCCCTTCATTTCTATGGCATAGTCGCCCTGTTCAATCAGTGTGAGGAGTAGCTCCATCTCTGTATCCTTCTTTGTTCTCCTGGCCTTTATTTTGGGGTATGTCACAGAGACACCCTCTCTTACTTCTTTTGGAATCAGGCCCAGCTCACTTACTCTCTCCATCAGCTTCTTGATGTATGCCCTGATAGTCTTAGCCGTTTCTGACTTAGACTGGCTCAGGGCAACTGCCAGTTCCACCCATTCCCTATATCCCATCTGTGCAACATCAGTGTGATCGTAGGATTCCATTTCAGGACCTGTTGCACCCATCCTGGTGATCTGAAGCTTCCACTGTGTGCCTTTTTTTGAAATGGGAACAGCTTTGACAACCGCTTCCTTGGCAAGCCTTCTATTAGCAACATCATGAAATTTCTTTCTAGCCAAGTTGTCAAAGTGGAATTTGGCTCTGGCAGAGGGTACTTGAGTCTTGGTCACAGAGACCTGAGTCCCTTTCTCTACTTCCTTTTCTTTCTCCCATGCTGATTGTCTGGCAGCTTCCATTATTTTCTTTTGCACCTCCAAGGTAGACATTTTAATTTTCTTTGCTTCTTGGAGGGAAAAGGATTTAGCAGCTTTGGCAGATTCTTCTTCTTTTCTTAATTCCTCCAGAGCTTGAAGCTGTTCTTCCCTAAACTCAAAGTACTTGTGCATAGGGAGGCCCATCTCTTTAGCTCTGGCCTTGTGAAATTGAATTTCTGCCTGTTTCTGCTGTATGGGATCCTCAGCTGCCTTTTCTTTTCCTTTAGCTGCTTCTTTAGTGACAGCAGCTTCAGGAATTTCTTCTTCTTCTTCCTCAGATAAAATTAAGTGCCTCCTTTTGCTGCTAGGACTGTCCTCAGGAATGACTTCCTCCCCCTTAGACTGAGCAGGGCTTGGAGAGACAGCCTGAGTAGGCATAGCAGCTTGAGAAGCACCTTCAGCTGCACCTGTTTCAAAGACACCTTCTGGTTGACCAGTGTGAGTTGCAGACACTGGTATCTCCTTAGGAGAGGAAGTCTTCTCCCCCTTAGACTTAGTCTTCGAGGCAGATGACTTCTCCCCCTTTGAAGGAGATGAAGCAGCGACTTCAACACCTGGTCTGCCTGAAGACACAAAGTCAGCAGGCTTGCCAGCAGGTTTAGAGGGTTTAGGACCAACAAGGCTAGTCACTAAGTAAGCCAAGTTATCCTTTACCTCATTAAGCTAGGAAAGACAGGTTTGAAGAGAAGATGAGTGGCAATCAGCAAAGGATGTAAGCTTAAGAATATTCTCCCTATCAGACGGTGTGAACAGCAAAGATTGCAGCTGTGCAAGATGAATTTCCAGTGAATCTTGCACATCAGCAAGGTTTGATGATACAGAGTTGGATAGGGAGCCAATGAGAGTCTGTAAGCTAGCCAAGGTGGCTGGAAGTGTAGAGGTGCAAGAAGTGAGAAGTGATGACAACTGTTGAGAAATGGCTGTCATCGAGGACACAGAGTCCTGCTGTATGGAAAGAATAGATGAAAGAGAGGTGGATACAGTTTGCAGCTGAGCAGTGAGTGCTAACAGCTGTGGAGATTGATCAGGCTGTGGAGTAGTAGGGAAAGAGGCCTTGAACGAATCAAAGAACCCCTGAAGTTGTGCAGACACAGAGTCTGATATGACGGAGGGTAGAGAGGTCATGGCATTTTCCAAAGAACCAACTTTGTTGGTCAGCAACGAAAGCCGATCCTTCAAAGGCAGGTCTTTGGGAGAGGGAGGTGTATGGGTAGACTGTTTGGAGTGAGTAGATGGAGAAGATGATGATGAGGCTGGTGTTTGAGGATGTGATGGAGAGGGAAGAGGTACTTTAGATAGAAGCTCCATAGCCTGGGCAAAAGTAAGATGACCCAGGTTAGAGGGATCAAAGGGTCCTTCAGCAGCGGCTGTAGCTGCATCACCAGGAGAAGGGGATGATGTGTGGGGCCTCTCAGATGCTGCTTGTGTTGCAACACCCTCATGAAGACCAGTGGAGGTTCCCTCTGCAGTGCCTTGGTCTAAAGGCACCTCATCATGGGGAGATGGGATATGCATTTCAACATCAGCAGTGGTGAAACCTGCTGATGGAATTTGCATTGAGGGAGCAGCCTCACCAGAGGGATGGTATGATCCCTGAGGTTCATCAGCTTGGGAGATTGGTCCCTCAGCAGCTGTTTGGTGTTGAACAGCTGAATCATGGGGAACAGAAGATTGAGGCTGAGCTGCTGATTGGTCTATATCAGCAGCGTGGGCACCTCGTGCAGAGTCAGGGTGTAAGGAGATGTGAATGGGGGACAGTGTGGACACAGTATGGAGAGGAGAGGACTCCTGTCTTTCAATATCCTCAGCCTGTTGGGAGGCTGGGATAGTTGGCGTGGGTATCTCCATTTGTACAACTGGTTCCTGTTGGGAGGAACCAGAGGGTCTAGGCTGACTCTGGGTAGACTCAGATTGGAGTGAAGCAGGCTCCAAATGAGCTGAGCCTTCTCCCAAAATAGGAGAGGCAGCTGGGGTTGCTTCTTTTTCAACTGAACCCTGTTGAGAGGGAACAGAGGTGGTGGATTTGTGGGCAGTTTTCTTTTTGGCTAGTGATTTTCTTTGGTAGTGAATGGAGGATGTGGGTGATTGTGGAGAGAGGAGAGGATCTGTATGGACAGGGTGTGAGACTGGGTCAGGAACAGTGGGGCTGGCATGTTCCATAGTCTCTTGTGCCACAGAGGCACCAGCCACAAAGGCTTCAGGCTCAACAGATGAGCCAGGGTGAGGAGTCTGCTCTTCTTCAGCCACAGAGGCTAAAGGAGCAGACTTAGCCTGAGCTGTTTTGGCCTTCTTTGTAACAGGCCCAGCTTCAGGTGCCAGGGCCCTTTTCACAAGCTTGGACCTGGCTTTGGATTTTGATACGGGAGAAGCAACTTTTGGATCCACCCTCACAGTAGAGGGTCCTTCCACCAAACCTAACAGCCTCCTCATTGGTGTTGATAGAGGAGGCTCATTTTGCAGTACTGGAGTATGAAAAACTCTATTCCCTATGACAGGAAATGCAGCAGTCTTAAGTAGAGGCTGAGAATTGTAAAGTTGCTCACCACAAACATGGCAGAAGATGAGACTCAGGAACCTGGGATAACGGACAGCAGCTGGTCTTGGCTCTTGCTGCACCAGGTTTCTCATGTTTGAAAAGATCCACTTAGCCATATCAAGTGTAGTCCCATCCACCAGCTGTACGACTATTGGCACTTCATCTCTACTGAGTTGGTCGAAGGAACCAACCTTGCTACTGAAAGACATTACCACAGAGGCAAATAAGAAGCTGTAAGTGGGTGACAACTCCTTCCTGTACAACGTAGCTCCAATTTTGGGTTCTGCTACACCACAGAAGCGTAGCAGATTGCCCATTTGTTCATTCTCAGCCTGGGGTAGATCATAGGACTCAGCAGCAAGAAGATGAAGGACCTCTCTCAGAAGATAAACAGTTATCTCAATGGTTTGAGTCCCATTGAGAATGGTGCCTTTGATAACCTGAGTGTTGGGATTGTAGGAGCAGGTATACCAGAACTCATATACCATCTCCTGGTACATGACACCAGGAGATGAAGTCATTGCATAGTTCAACGGATGAACTTGCAGAAATTTCACCATTTGTTCGTAACCCTTCCCCACATAGTTTTTGGGGATAGTGAGGTTTGCAATGTAGTTGGTGGGCTTAATGGTCAGCATCGTGGTGATGGATGAGTGTTTGATAACATCCTCACCAACGAATACTGGGAGAAAGGGATTAGGTCTGTGAGCCATTTGGGAGTATTTGAGGTTAAAGAAGCAAAAGACACTTAGTCGATTTTAGGGTTCTTGAGGATTTCTGGAAGTGATGAGGAAGACGAAGATGAAACTGTGTTTGGGTATTTATAGGATTTGAATGTGAGTGTGTATGAGAGAGAAAGATTTTGGGCGGTTTGATTTGAAAAGGTTGTTAACTGAAAACGGAACGGTTGTCCATGTCAGACGGTTTGTCAGACCACTCGATTTCTTTTTAATCACTTACACACGTAAATCACATTATCCGCAGTAATTAAGTTAAATAAAACATAAATTAAGTAACTTAATTGTGAAAAAAGGTAATTAAAGTATTTGGTCTGTTGGTACACCCGGTGTGACGATAGCAGTCTAATCGATTATGATTTAGGTAATATTCTGAGTTAACCAGTATTTTGATATATATGTTTAATATGTGTTTGTCTGTTATTGATTGTGTGTTTGAACTTGATGTAACATATTACAAGAAGTTCAAACATAAAGGTCAAAGATTATGTCAAGCATAAGTTAAAACATAAGTTTCATCACTTAAGTGTTTAAGTGTATTGGCTAGATTCGAATAGGTTAAGGATGGTATTCGAATCTGTGATAGATTCGAATGTATCCTTAGATTCGAATGGGCTAGATTCGAATCTGTCAGATGGACAGATTCGAATGGGCCTTAGGCCAGATTCGAGGTTGGCCCACAACAAACTCGAATCAGGGTCTATAATTAGGGATAGACTCGAATCATTAAGAGACCTTTGGCAGAATTCGTGAGGAATTAAGCAATAGGCGATCTCGAGTTTATCAGCTAGGTGAGTCCCGTTTCGGAGAGAATTAGTACGTAGGATCGTTCGTGTGTCGTTCGTTCAGCGTCTAATAGTCTCCGTGTTTCCGTTGGTTGAGAGTTGTCCGTCTGACCGTCAACGAGGATTCCGCACTCGTTAACGGATCCGCGTCTAGATAGATCTTGCAGTGGTAGACCTTACAAGTGGTATCAGAGCCTACGGAGTGTTCTTGGTGTTCTTCGTGTTCATCAGATACATTCTAGGTTTCTTGACGCTAGTTGGACGGTTTTTCTCTCAAAAACGTGTTTTTGAGCTTAGCAAATTCATATTCGGGAAACACTTTGTGGTTTTTCACGTTTTTGGTCGAAATCATTATTTTTCCTTTGAAAAATAGTGATTTAATCTGTAAAACGTCAAAAAAATCAAAGTGTTAGCCGTTTTTCGAGTTTGCGGCGCTCGAATCTATAGGGGTAATTAGGGTTTTACTTTATTTTCGAGTCTAACCAAAATACGCTCCTTTCGAGTCAATTTCAGTCAGTTTCGAGTCTGTGGTGTTTCGAATCTGTTACTACATTCGAATTGGATCTCGAGTCTATATTGTTTCGAGTTTGTTTCGAGTTTGTTACTGTTTCGAGTCTGTGCTTCGATTCTGCTGAATTTCGATTCTGTTGTGCCTTCGATTCTAATGGTCTTCGAGTCTAAGGAGTTCTTCGAATCTGACATATCTTCGAATCTAAGGAATTGTTCGAATCTGACATAATTTCGAATCTAATTGAATTAAAATACTTAATCGAATCTAATACCAAATAAACTGGAATCTAATTACATTCGAATCTATCTAGGTTCGAAAGAGTTAATCCACATTAGTTTCGAATTAAATTAATTAAGTCTAAATTCAATTTGTTTCAGAAAAGATGTCAAACCTTCAGAAATTCCTTGAAATGGATCACGAAGTTGGGAAGGCTAATGCACCACCAAAGCTGATGAAAGTTGAGGATTATTACTGGTGGAAGGACAGATTTACGGATTTTGTACGATTCAACGATATGCGCATGTGGGTGTGCATTGATGAAAGGTACATTCCACCAGTTTCTGAGGTTGAAGGCCGTCAAAAGGTCTTGTCATATCAAATGATGAAAGAAGATGACAAGAAATTATTTGAAGCCGAAAACAAAGCTTTCTCCATTATAAGAATGGCTTTACCTCAAGATATCTTACACACATTTCGGACTCAAAGGACGTCGAAAGAACTTTGGGAGTCTCTCCAGAAAAGGTGTGAGGGTAATCCACGGGTACGAAGAAAGCGTACAGAGCTGTTGACCCAACAGTTTGCGATTTTCAAGGCTCTTAAGGATGAACAGTTGGATGATATTATCACACGATTCTATCATCTGATAACAGAGCTTGAAAGTCATGGCATTGAGTATTCTGACACTGACAAGAACAATAAGCTTCTTGATGCCCTACCAGCCAAATGGGCTATGTACGTGGCAATGATTAAGCTGAATGAAGATAAATACTATGCTCAATCACTGGATGACATCGTGGGAACGTTGAGGGCATATCACTTCGAAATGATAAAGGCTGAGACTGATTACGAGCAAGTCCAAAATCCGGCGATGTATTTTGGAAAGACATCTAAATCATCAGTGACAGCTGATCAGAAGAGTGCTACAGCGTTTTTCACCGGAGAAACGTCATCACCACCAGAGTCCGAAGACTCATTAAATCGCGCGTTCTTAGGGTTAGGAAGATCGGAAGAACCGCAACCTCAAGTCCAACAGGCATCGACCAGTCAGAGGTATTCGAAGATGCCAATGAGAGCAAAGTCGGCGGAAGAGCATCTGAATCTGCTTGCTTCGTTTGTGGCCGCATACGGAAATTGCGTTCAAGGGAAGATTAATGATCCGGCTCTTTGGGATGAAGATTACGATCAGGTCGACCCTGATGACTTAGAGGAAATGGATCTGAAATGGCAACTGGCCATGGTAACCCAGAGGGTTAAAAGATTCATTAAGAGAACTGGAAGAAATCTGCAGATGAATAACAAGGGGATAGGATTTGATAAGTCCAAGGTGAAATGCTATAACTGTCAAGGACTTGGACACTTCGCCAGGGAGTGTCAAAGACCGAAGGTAGAGACATACCAGGGGCAGAGTCAGCATCAGGGACAGTTCCAAAATCAGTCCCAACAGAGATACCTTCCGAGTTCCTCATCTAGTCAAGCCAATTTAGCGGGTCTAATATCCAATGTCACATCCGACAGACAGCTAGATGGTTCCTATGACTGGAGTTCACATCCGGAGTCCAATGCTAGAGCTTTCATGGCTGAAGTTACGGAGAATGGTTGTGAAGAGGAAGAGCAGACCACAAGGGACAGCAGTCCGATGTGGGTAGAGAAAGCGAATGATCAGACCGTGCTGGAGTTTGCTGCTCAGATGGCCAACGTGGAATCTGATAACTCTAAGGTTAGTCTTTCTTATTCTCTATTTCATGAATTATGTGCTTTATGTGTTAGTTCTAACGATAGGTTAAATCTAGTCTTAGACTCACATAAGACCATAGCTGCTCAAAATGAAAACTTAAAAATAGAAAATGCTAGCCTAAATGATATAAAACAAGATTTAAAAGAAAAGCTTAAGGCTGATGCTCAAGACGTAATCGTTCTAAAAGACAAACTGAGTGAGCAGTGTGTTAGGATAGAGCTTATGTATGAGCACGTAGAAGCCTTGACTAAAAGTCTGAAAGATAAGGACATAGAGCTAGCCGAGACCAAAGTTAAGGTAGCAGAGGCAAATAGCAAGCTGGAAAAGTTTAGGAATTCGAGCCTAAACCTAGGGAAAGTCTTAGATGCCCAAAGACAGTCTAAGAAGCCTGTAGGTCTAGGTTTTCACGAAATTCCTCCACCGTTCAATGCAAACTATGTGCCTCAGCCTCAGGAGAAAACTGACAACTCAGTAGACTTAGAGGACCTACCTGAACCGACACCTGAGCCTACAGTAGAAAATACACCTAAGGTGACTGACTCAACTGTCAAGGTCAAGAAAGTGAAATTTGTGTCTTCCTCCAGTGAAACACCTGCAGGAAAACAGAAGATTTCATGGGCTGACCAGGTCGAAGAGTCAGACACAATAGATGTACCAAAGGAAGTAGACACCAGTGAGACACCTAGATCTAAGGGACCAACCAAAAAGTCCATGGATAAGATGTCTTGCTTTAGATGTCACGAGAAAGGGCATGTTGCTTCTCACTGTCCAAATAGGAAAGCAGAACTTACCCTTAAGACAGTGAACCCAACACCTGTTAAGCCCTCACCAACCGTGGCAAGCAGCAGTAGTTCTCAGAGTACCGAGAAAACTGTGCAGGCCGCACCAAAACTTGTTGTGAAACAAACACCGGTTAAGGTTGGACCAAAAGAAGTGGTTAGGACAAATTCACCGAATCGTGTCATTAATCAATCTAGGTCAGCACCTCAACAAGTCTATAGGAGCACCACACCTAGCAGGTCACACACTCCAGTTAGGTCACATACTCCTGTTAGACAATATGTTCCGGTAAAAGCTCAGGGATCACAGTCTGAAATGCAGTATAATAAGACTTATTCTAGAGCACCACAACAAATGCCTACTCAAAGGCAAAGAGTGAATCTAAATCACTCGGCACCACAACAGAATTCAGTTCAAAGGCCCAAGTCACCTGAAAGGCGAGATGGGTACTTGAAAGAGTTCACGTATGTGGACGAGAATGGTATTACCAAGTCAGTCATGGCTTGGGTTCCCCGTGATAACTAACCTATTTTCTTTCATGTGCAGGAGATAACTACCGGTCCAAACAACAAGTGGTTCGTCGACAGTGGTTGCTCCAGGCACATGACGGGGGAAAGAAGTCTTCTCACAGACTTCAAGGGGGGTAATAGGGGATTTGTATCATTCGCGGGCAACAAAGGAGGAAATATCACTGGAACTGGAGAAGTCACTAATGGGACGATTACTTGGATCAAGTTTATCACGTTGATAAACTGGTTCATAATCTCATTAGTGTATCTCAAATCTGTGATAAGAAGAACTCGGTGTTATTTACTGACACTGAGGCGTTAGTGCTAAAGCCGGGATTCAAGATACCTGAAGATTGGATATTGATGCGGGCTCCAAGGAAGAATGACTTGTACATGCTCGATATGAACAAGCCAGATAATTCGATGGGTCCGATCTGCTTACTATCAAAAGCTTCAGAGACGGAATCGGTTTTGTGGCACAGACGCATGGCTCACTTGCACCTAAGGAAAATGAACTACATAACGAAGAATGGTTTGGTGCAAGGTGTGCCTCTGAAGAGCTTTCAGTTTGAAGACAAGTGTCTACCGTGCATGAAGGGCAAGCAACATAAAAAGACACACAAGTCCAAGAAGCTGAACTCCATAACCTCGACATTCGATTTGTTGCATATGGACCTTTTCGGCCCTATCAACAAAAGGAGTATAGGAGGTAGTTGGTTTTGCTTAGTTATCACTGACGATTACTCACGGTTTTCATGGGTTTTCTTTTTAGGTACGAAGGACGAGACGGCTGCAAAGCTCATCGGGTTCTTAGACCAAGTGGAGAATTCCTACGGAACAAGGGTTAAACATATTCGTAGTGATAATGGGACTGAATTTAAAAACTCTGTAATTGGTGTATATTGCCTATCAAAGGGCATCGTGCATCAATTCAGTGCACCATATGAACCTCAACAGAATGGGGTGGCCGAACGTAAAAACAGAACATTGATTGAGGCTGCAAGGACTATGCTTTCGGATTCAAAGCTTCCTACCATGTTTTGGGGGGAGGCAGTGAATACCGCGTGCCATATTTTAAATAGAGTCCTTACAGTCAAATCATTGAACAAAACATGTTATGAAATTTTGAATAAACGGCCACCTAACTTAACTGGATTCGAACCGTTTGGAGTACCATGCACACTTTTAAGAACAAAACATCAACCGAAGTTTGGTGAAAAGGCTGACGAAGGATATTTCCTAGGTTATGTGCCAAACTCACCAAACAAACGGGTTTTTAACAAAAAGAGTGGTACTGTGGAGATTGTGTATAATATTGAAGTCACAAGTTATACACATGAACCCAAACTGGTCCGGAATGGATATTTGACTATGATAAGTTATTTGAGTCATTTAACATTCCTTTGGATGATACTGCAGGTACAATCGATAAAGACATGGCGACGTTGCACCTAAATGACGATGGCCATATTTTTCCAAGGACCACGTTCGAATCTACGTCCGAGCCTACTGCGACTGTAGATGGATCTCCAGAAGTTGCTGATCAAGAGGCACCTAACACTGAGAATCAGACTCAAGCTTCAAGTTCTGCCTCTGAGGAAAACGTCCGTGAGGAGGAAAATGTAGAAGCTGAGCCTGTTCCCCCTTTAGGTGAAATAGGATCCAACTTGGGAGATAATCTAAGGGTTGATGAAATAGAGACCTCTAGGATTAACAAGAACCATCCAATAGAAAGCATCATAGGAAATCCTAACGAGGGTGTGAAGACTCGGAGTAGTGTAAAAAACAACACCGTGTTGTTGTCGATGATAAACGACTCCGAGGCATATCACACATGTCTTTATTCATGTTTCATATCGCAAGTAGAGCCTAAGAATGTGCAAATGGCACTTAAGGATAACTCCTGGGTTGAAGCGATGCAGGAAGAACTTTCACAGTTTAGGAAACTAGAAGTGTGGGAGTTAGTTCCGTTACCTCGAGGGGAGATTGCAATAGGAACCAAATGGGTTTTTAAGTGCAAGAGAGACGATCGGGGTATAGTCACGCGCAACAAGGCGAGATTAGTTGTAAAGGGTTTCAACCAAGAGGAGGGAATCGATTACAACGAAGTTTTTGCACCAGTAGCAAGGTTAGAAGCAATTAGGTTGTTTTTAGCTTTTGCCTCCTTCAAAGGCTTTAAAGTATATCAACTGGATGCTAAGAGTGCTTTCCTGTATGGGAAAGTGAAGGAGTTGGTGTATGTAGAACAACCGCCCGGGTTTACAGATCCTAAATATCCTGATAGAGTATATCGCTTAGATAAGGCTCTTTATGGATTACATCAGGCACCTAGGGCGTGGTATGAGACTCTATCCAACCATCTGTTAGAAAATGGCTTTGAGAGGGGTAGGATAGATAGTACTCTATTTGTGAAGAGAAAGGGAGATCACTTTATCTTGGTACAAGTGTACGTCGATGATATCATTTTTGGATCATCAGACGAACAGATGTGCAAAGATTTTGAAAAGGTGATGAAGTCTAAGTTCGAGATGAGTGCTATGGGGGAGTTGAATTTCTTTTTGGGGTTACAAGTTGACCAGAAGAAGGAAGGAATGTTTATCCATCAGACGAAGTATGTCTATGACATATTCGAGCGTTTCGGGATGGAAGGAACAAAGTTGACCGCCCACTTCAGCACGCCGATTCAAGTGAATCACAATCTCGGGCCGGGTACTGAAAGTGATACCGATGTGGATCCGACTTTATATCGGGCCATGATTGGGTCACTTATGTATTTAACTGCTTCAAGACCTGATATTATGTTTGCTGTGTGTATTTGTGCTAGGTTTCAAGCGAATCCGAAGGAGATGCATATGAAAGCTGTGAAGCGGATTCTACGATACCTCAACTCGAAACCGAAGCTGGGACTTTTGTATCACGCGGAGGGAGATCTAGAGTTGGAGGCGTTCACGGATTCAGACTACGGAGGATGCAGCTTGACGCGCAAATCAACGACTGGAGGTTGTCAGTTCCTAGGAGGGAGATTGGTGTCCTGGCAATGCAAGAAACAAACATCGGTAGCCGTGTCAACGTGCGAGGCCGAGTATGTAGCTGCTGGTAGTTGCTGTTCACAGGTTCTGTGGATACAACAACAATTGCGGGATTACGGTTTGGCTTACACTCAAACTCCTATTAGGATAGACAATCAATCTACAATTGCTATAACTAATAATCCAGTTAAACACAGTAAAACAAAGCACATAAACATAAGGCATCATTTTATTCGTGATTGTGCTGAAAAGAACTTAATCAAACTGGTAAAAGTGGCAACAGAAGATAATAATGCAGATTTATTTACCAAAGCGTTTGATAAGTCACGGTTTGAGTATTTAATTCAACTGAACGGAATGCGCAATCCAGAGTAATTTGACCTTAGTAGTAGTAACTTTACTTTATTTTATTTTATAGTAGTAGTATTTCTTTCTTAACAGTAGTCTGCTAATTTAGGTAAGTTTCTAATTTAGGAAAGTTTCTATTTTTAGTAAGTTTCTATTTTTAGTAAGTTAGTAGGTTAGCTTATTTTACTGCTTATTCTTATGAAAAACAAAAGAAAAAAGAGAGAAAATTACGAAAATACAAAAAAAGAGAATATCAGAAAAGGAGTTAAGTCTTAGATACATAGGTTCAAAGTGACGAAAATTAGCACAGTCGTTACAGACTCTAAGTATTTAGGCTTTCACACATAATGCAACTAAACTCTAAGTGTTATACTTTATTTAGTTTGATGTGTTGGTAGGCATAATACATATAGGGAATCTCAAGGCTAATAAAATATTCTAGAAAAAGTCAAGCGTGTCACTAACCTAGATGTACGACCAATCGGTCTTAATTTTTATGTACAAGACATACAAACATTGAGTCTAAATGAGGTATGCAAACTTTCTGGGGATGTATGGCCACATCAAATACATCTGAAAATGGAAAGAATAGAAATATCATGAAAAACTGAGAGTCGAAAACATGCAACTCTGTTGTACGTAAGTACAGACCTGTTGTCTCTGTTTAGATTCGGGTTAGCAGACATGTCGCTTTGTTGTACGTCAGTACAGACCTGTCACCGCTATCTGCTAACTTTAAAAATATACCTTAAGTCGAACTAAGACACTTTGTTGTATGAAAATACAGACCTGTGTCCGATGTTTGTCTTTTAAAGAAAGTTTGCAAATACCAACAAGTTAGAATTTTTGTCTGTGTGCCTTGATCATAAAAGTATGTCTATGTCTGAGTCACGTAAGATAATTTCCTGATAAATAAAAAGGCCAAGGGATATTCCGAAATGTAGAATGTTTAACAGGGTAAAATACCAACAATCGGCTAAGTGGGTATGTCACGACAAACAATCAAAGGAATTCAAAAAATTCCTAAGTGTGAAAGTTTAAGTACTGAAAGTTAGTATCGGACATCGCTATCTGATTGAACCTTTCTTAGACTATACTCATCAAAAATATGTTGTTTGGTATTTAGCTTAGCTTGTAAATTTATTTTTATAACTTAAGTCTAGATTAAATTTTTTAGTCAAAATTTTATTTTATTTTATTTTATTTTATTTCTACCTTAGCTTATTTTATTTTAGTTTAGTTTAATTTTTACTTAGGTAAAAGGTCAAAAATTACTAAGGGTGCATTCGAAGTTGGATAAAATAAACATTGCGTGAAATATCTGTTGCTTAGGGTAAAAGAATTGACATAGTTTATCTGGTTACACAATACCGTAGAAAAACGTTGGAAAAGTTGAAGTTATTTCAAAATTTCCGAAATTTTTCTAAGTGTTGGTAATTTCGAATCTAAGACAGACTCGAATGTGAAGTTTTTCGAATCTGTCAGTAGACTCGAAACTACACATAGACTCGAAGGTAGGTAGTATATATAGGTCAATAGTGAAGTCATTTATTACTTTACTGTTGTCGAATCTATACTCTCGAATCTATATCAGCGATCTCGAATCTGTTCTCGAGTCTATCGTATTTCCTATAAACGACATTTCATCGAGTCTAAAGCTTTTGTGTTCGATTCTACACTCTTTTCTAGGTATAATCAACCGGATTGTACAAGATTTTGGTAGTTTTATACACAATTTTGGGCTTAAAACATCACATTTTGAAGTTTTATGGGTCAAAATAGAGTTTTTGCTAAATAACTAAGTTAGGACCTATAAAATATCAAATTGAAAGCATAAATCTATAATTAGAACCTAGTTGAACTAATGTATGTGATTTACTAAGTTCAAAATGGTTAAAATTTTGGGTTTTTGTTGAAACCATGGCCGATGGGGCTTCGAGTCTGTTCATGGACATTCGAATCTGTTCAAGGGTTTCTCGAATCTGTCATTAGATTCGAGATACCCATGATCCTCGAATCTGTCCATTAGACTCGAATAGGGACACTTCGAATCTGTCCATTACACTCGAATATGGACACTTCGAATCTGTTACTTTCGAATCTGCACTTTATTTATTTTTGTCTAATTTAAATTTTATTAAACTTGTGGAAATTTAATTGTGTTAGATTTTGTATTTAATAAAGTACAAATTAAAACAAATTTGAATTTAAACAAGTTTATTGATTTTTAATAAGTCTAACAGTTTTATTTATTGTGCAGATATGGCAGTTCGTGCGTTTGTTCCTAAGCACAATATGGTGCTTCATCCGGATCATGACCTCCCTGAGGCGCAGGGATACAGGCAGATGCTAGAATTTCTTGTGGAATCTAGGATAGGATTTGCACTATCTCATAATGTTCAGCTCATATTGCCTTATATCCGTCAATTTTACGATCATCTTCAAGTAGACTGCTCGGTCACTCCGACAGTACTACGAACTCGCATTGCTGGACAACCGCTAGTATTTTCAGCGGATATGCTGCGTCAAGTGTTGCAGCTGGGCACTCAAGAAGAAGAGTCTGGACCGATCGAATTTCCTCTGAACATCAGGCAAGCGGCCTTTCAGAGAATGGGATACAGTCTAGACGTGTCGAAAGTGTCCTATATGAAGAGCGGCTTAATCGGGCAATGGAGATTTCTTGCTCATGTCTTCATGGTATGCTTTGCACCAAAGAAAGCCGGGTTTGACTATATAGTTGCGAAGATCCAGTCTGGGATAGTCGCGATGGTGTACAATCGACCATACAGTTTCTCGGAAATGTTTTTCTCCGAATTTGTTCACCAAATCACCGCTCCTGAAAATCAGCAATTCCTGCTATATCCGCGGTTCATCATGATGTTGATCAGGCACTTCTTGCCAAATTTGCCGCCATCAAATGACGTTCAGAACGTAGCGATTATGGACAAAAGGATATTCGCTGATTGTTCCTCACATCGAGGAAGATTGGCTATTCCGATCGAGCGACCGTTGTTTGGAGCTGTTTTAGACAGGAACTTTGTGGCACCAGATAATGCCAACTGGGCAGGTGAAGTAGAAGTTCAGCCTCGACAGCAACAACAACAACCGCAACAACAACAGCAACGTCCACTACAACAACAGCCTCGTGCTCGTCCCCGTGATCCAAGGCGAAGACAAAGAGCTACTGCGAGTCAGACTCAGGCGTCTAGGCCTTCTACGAGTCAGCAACCAGAAGTGCAGGAAGCCGGGCCGTCAAATGTCCCAAATGAAGCTGATCAATTGTGCCAAACGCTAAATGAAATTTGGGAGGCGGGTCCACATGCAAATGAAGATATAGCTGCTGCATTAGTGGGAGAATTACTTGAGCCTCCGGAAGGAGAAGAAGATGTGCTGAGGGATGTTGAGAATTATGAGCCAGAGCAGGATAATAACGTTTTGTCATCTTCAGCAACTGAGTCAGAAGAGATAGAGGAGATAGAAGTTGAAGCTCCAGAGTCAATGTCTGCCGTTCCTGAAGTTCAAATTGGAACTTATGGTTCGCGACTGATTATTAATGAACGTGGTTCTAGGAGGCGATGGGACAGGGAATCGGAGGAGTCTGATTTCGAAGAAGACGAAGTTTCTCAACTTGTGACGAGGCAACGGGCCAAACGTCACAGGTTCATGCAAGGATCCTCGTCAGTCTCCGCAGAACAACCAGAAACTTCTCAATCTCAAAACCCTCAACCTCAAGAACAAGAATCTCAAAACCCTCAGTTTTAAGCTTAGAGATTTCAGATAGTAAAACATTGTGCTTCTCAACAGCAGCTTTTAAATCAACCAGCATATATTCAAACATTTTCACTTTTTCATCAGAACTGTAAGCCATAAAATTTTGTACCTTGTACATCATTGTAGGGTTCCAGTTCTCCAAGCTGCTGAAGGCTTCAGCTTCAGCCAAGTCTGGTTTGAAGTTGCTAGTTGATGGGACGTCAGTCTTGGCCATCAGACAATTGTTGTCTTCTTCATCTGAGGATGAATCAGACTCCTCCCAGTCGCATGTCTCTGCCATCAGTCCCTTTTGCTTGTTGGAAGCCAATGAGTTTTCCAACTTTTTCAGCTTTGCCATGGCCATAAGGTACTTAACCCTATAGCAATCGTCCCTGTTAGTCTTGTATGGTTTGGAAGACTGTCTAACAGCTTTCGACACACAGTCAGCAGCTATATGGCCAGTTTTGCCACATTTGAAGCACTCAACTTTAGATTTATCAAATGCCTTCTTCTTGACAGCATTTGAGTTCCCCTGCAGCATATTTCTTCCAAACCTTTTCTTGTTGAACCTTTTGACAAGCATTGCTATCATCTGCTCATCATCAAGCTCAGCAAGATCTGCATTGTCTTCCTCATCAGACATTTCCTCTTTTTCATCATCAGCCTGTTGGTCAAGACGTGTGAACACATCACAAACTTGTCCAACAGGTTGTCTCACGCTGGCCTCTCTTGGACATTTCCAAGGCATTTTTCTTCTGCTGCCTTGACTGCTCATCATTTAGTAAGGATACATATAAGTTTACAAGATCCATACCTTTGATGGTACCTGAATTTCTCAAGATGGTAGAAAAGTAGTTCCACTCTTCAGGTAAGATGTCCAAGAACTTTTTCACCAGGGTCAGGCTGTCCTTTGTGATCCCAACAGCTTTGAGATCATTAACAAGAGCAGTAAACCTGGTGTAGGTTTCTGTGAGACTCTCCTTTGGTTTTTCAAAGAAGAGTTCATACTGTCTAACAAGATTGTTAATCCTGTTGTCCAGTGTGATTGTGGGTCCATCATGGACGGTACACAAAGTATCCCACATCTCCTTTGCAGTCTTCATCTTCTCAACCTGTTTGAACACATCATCAGACAGAGGGATAACCAGGTTATTCCTGGCCTTTGCATCCAGAGTAACTAGTCTTTTGTCTTCATCAGACCATTGAGCTTTAGCCTTCTCAAAGGTTCTGATTTCAGGAGCTGCTCCTTCAACAGCAGGAGTTATAGTAGTAACAGAAGTTGGCACATAGGGACCTTCCTTTACTATCTCTGGTAGTTGTACATCCAGATTCTCTAAATAGAGCATCATTCTGCACTTCCAGCCAGAGAAGTTCTGATGATTGAACTTTGGGGGTTTTGCCATTAACCCATTGTCATAGTAAGAGGAACTTGCAGCACTGTTGTCCATGGAAACGTAAGGAGAATGGGAGATCTAGAGTTGACACACACTCTAACCACTCTAATACCAGTTGTAGGTCTCGAAAGGTTTCCAAAGTGTAAAGTTCTAAGATGTAGAGGGGGGGGGGGGTGAACAGCTATTTAAAAACTTAACAATCTTTTCTCAATGTTTGTGTATATTATTAACAAGTGTTAATTACAAACAAGCTTGAATGCGGAAAGGTTCAAGCTAAGATGACAGATACAACAGATGTTCAACTAATCTAAGACACACTCAGACTAGACACAATGACTACACTCACTTAGATGCACTCACTGTTTTTACAAGACTCAGATGGACAGCTTATACAAGAACAACTTAGACACACTCTACTGTTTAATATAAGCAGACTTGCATGCATGGAATAACACACTTTAATGCACGTTCTGATTTCACACTCTTGATATCTCATAATCCTTAGAAGCTTCCTTTTATACTCAAAAGGAGAATCTCAGTGAATCTTCCTCCTTGGACAGATGAGATAGTGGGGAGTCGTTCCAAAAGGACAAAACACGTTTCTGCATGTTCTGATAAAGTATCTTTGTCTTCACATGGCAGAATCTTTGTCTTTTCCTTTTTGTCACTGTTGCATAAGGCTTTAACCAAAAGAAGAATGTCAACTTTGCATCTTTCATATTTTGCTAATGCCATTTTGATATAAGAAAAGGTCTGTCACCCTTTTTCAAATATCCGTTTGTCTTCATGTAGCAGAACAGTGTGGGCAGGCTGTGCAGTTCTGTTTTCCACTTTGTCTTCGACTTGTAAACTGATCTTGTAGCAAAAAACAATACATGAGGACTTGGAAACATATTCCAATGAAGTGTTTAACCTGTTCACAAAGAACAGGTTCTGTTCACAAAGAACAGAACACTTGTAAACTATCCAAGCTGCTCAACAGAATAGAGCAGCGTAGACAGTTTGTGTCCAGCCTGTTCAGCAGACTGAACAGCTTGGACAAACTGCCTTTGTTGCAACGAATGCAACATGGTAAACAGCTTTAGGCTGATATTGCAAATCACTTTCAGGTTCAATAAGGCATATATAACAGGCCTTAAATTCAACCTTCAAGTGCATCAACAGGTTTGATTAAAAATCTCCCCCTCAGATGTACAGCAGGTTTGACTGAGGCCTTTTTGTGCCTAACATTACGGTATTACATTGGGGAATACTGCACAGGGCAACTCATAATTAAGTTTCGGTTGCATGATGGTTTTATGTGATACATAACATGGAATTTATGTTTTATAAATTCAAACTCAACTATTGATGTCCATACTAGTCATATTTACGTGTAAACCTATGAACTCACCAACAATTTTGTTGACGTATTTTAGCGTGTATTTTCAGGTAATTAAGGCACGTGCAAAGCATCGGAAGCATTCTAAGGCTTCCGTTCATTTTGGAGTCACATCATTTTCAAAAACTCGGAGATTTATTTGAATCATTTTTCGTTAATCTAATTATGTATTTAAATCTCTGTAACTTGCGAACTACTCTTCATGTTATTCAGGTTATGTAAAACAATTTCATATTTTGAAGTTATATTATGGTATTTTTGAAAACGTCCATATAGTGGTCCTTCACTTGATTATGTTTATGCTTCCGCGACGTCACGCTTCGTTGGCAACCGGGGTAACGGGGTGTGACAACCAAACAGCCCCTTAGTGAACAATGTTGTGTCCACCAATATCTTACTGAATCCGGCAGAAGTAAGAAATTTTGAGAGGCTATCATACCAAGCTCGAAGTGCTTGTTTTAAGCCATAACAAGATTTATCTAGCACATAAACATTGTCTGATTTATGTGCATCAATAAAACTTTGTGGTTGTTCAACGTACACCTCCTCATTTAGTTCACTATTTAAGAAGGTGGTCTTGACGTCCATTTGGTATACCTAGAAGTCTTTGTGAGCCGCAAACACCAAGAAGATTCAGATAGATTCAATCCGTGCAACCGGAGAAAAGGTCTCGTAATAATCAATGCCTTCTTGTTACCGATAACCTTTAGCGACTAGCCTCGCCTTGTTTCTTACTACAATACCATTCTCATCTCGTTTGTTCTTGAAGATCCATCTTGTCCCGCTGATAGCTCGGCCTTTTGGTTAAGGAACTAACTGCCATACCATTAGCTGTTCAAACTGGTTGAGCTCTTCTTGCATGGTCACAATCGAGTCATGGTCTTTCAATGCTTCATCCACACGGGCGGGCTATATGATGCTAAGGAATGACGGAAATAGACATTCGTTAGTAGATGCCCTTCGAGTTTGAACCCCCGTAGATAGATCACCAATGATTTGTTCAGTTGGGTGATCACGGGTCCATTTCATTTCGTGTGGAAGGGGTGAACGTGAAGGAAACTCAGTGGTTAGTGTGGGGATGGATGAGGTATTATGTTCAATGGTTTTGAGTGAGGGTACCACTGGTTCCGATTCAGATTTTGTTGGTTCATGTAATGAGATTCTGTTCGAGACAATACGGGAGGGTATAATAGGAGTTGTCTCAACAGGATGTATGTGTGGAGGATAATGAGGGTAACAAAGATGGTAATGGTGTTGAAATTTGGGGATCTGATGATGGTGGTGAAACCGTTGAGTCTGATGAATTTGTATTTTCTGAAGGAGCTGAAATAGAAAAGGAACTTATGTTAGATCCAAAAAATTCAGTAAAAAATTGATCAAATAAATTTATTAGATCAGCAGAAGAGAAAGAAGTTGAGGTTGAATAATCTCCAGGCACGGCAGTAATGTGTGGTCCTGATTAGTCAACTTTAGGAGCCATTTCAGCCATTTCATCGAATGTGATATACACACTCTCATTGACTGTCCTGGTACGAGTGTTGTATATGTGATATGCCTTTGAATTAGACTTGTATCCAATAAATATCGCTTCGGCCGTTTTCTCATTAAATTTCACGAGGTTGTCCTTGTCATTAAACATATAGCACCTGCAACCAAAACTCGTAAGTACTTTATATAAGGAACTTTATTATGGTAAAGTTGATAGAGAGTTTTGTTGAAGTGCTTATGAATGATCTGGTGGTTCTGTGTATCGCAGGGTGTAGATACGGCTTCAACCCACAAGAATGATGGTAGCTTTGAGTAGTTAAGCATGGTGCGAGCAGCCTCAATAAGAGTACGATTTCATCTTTCAACTATGTCGTTTTGTTGAGGCATTCGTGCGGCGAAAAATTGATCATGGATGCTTTTGGATCGTAGAAAACTCTCTACTACCGAATTCTTGAAATTCTGGGCCGTTGTCAGATCTGATTGCTTGTACCGACAGCTGCTGTTGGGCCTCGACACTCTTGACGAAATCTATGATCTCTTAAGCTGTCTCGTCCTTGGATCGTAAGAACTTAACCCATGTATATCGTGAATAGTCGTCAACGATAACCAACGCATACCGCTTACCATTAATTCTTTGAGTTCGCATAGGACCACATAAGTTCATATGCAGCAGCTCCAAAACTCTCTTAGTTGATGGTTCGGGTTTTGGTTTGTGAGATGATCTCTTCATTTTGCTTTTCTCAAATGCTCCATATAGATGATCTTTTTCGTATCGAAGTTCTGGGAGACCCTTAACCAGATGTTTTGACGTTAACTTATTCATATTGTCAAAGTTCAGATGAGACAGTCGTCTATGCCATAGCAATGAATCCTTTAAGGAAGCTTTAGACAACAGACAAATGTTGTTCGTTACCATTAGTTTAGCCACATCTATGGTGTAGAGGTTTGAGTTTCGTGAACCAGTTAAGATCTCATTTCTGCCACCGCTCTTGATACTACAACTTTTCGCCCTAAACGTCACTTTTAGTCCTTTGTCCCAAAGTTGTCCTATGCTAAAAAGATTTTGAGATAGTCCTTCGACATAGTCAACATACTTGATGACTAGATTGTTTAGAACCAAATCGTCATATCCTTTTATTCTGAGCGTGATAATCATTTCCAAATCTAACTGTTCAATAGTATTGTTCTACTATGTTAGTCAGCAACTCTTTTCTCCCAATCATGTGTTTGAGCAACCCGAATCCATATACCATATGGATTTTACCTTAGAATTGAATTGTGTTAAAAATATGACATTGTGGATAGATGATAAATCCATGACAGTAATATCAAAATGACATGCAAACCGTCATCTGAACCGATTTGTTCAGAAAACATGTTTGGTTATGAACGAGTCCTAAACTGAGTGTACAGGAGCCTAACACATCAGTTTTGTACGAAGATGCACAAAAACCATTACACGGAGGTACGAGTTCTTGTCTGAATTAAGTAGAAGCCATCTCTTTGAAATACGAGTCTTGATCTGAAGTAACCAAAAACCATCTGCATTAAATCACACGACTTTGGATACCCATTGTAGGATGGGTCCATTCTTGTTAGGAGTTCCAGATACATATATCAATTTTATAGTTTTAGGAACCCATATTGCAGTTGTGTCTGGTCCACATGCAGAACCTTTTGGCACCCATTTGTATGTGGGGCCAACTGGTTTTAAAACCTTTGGCGGTGAAGTTACCTTTGGTTTGGGAGATTTTAAAACCCGTTTTGTATTTGCCTTTGGATTAACCTTAGGCATAATACATGTTTTAAATTTCGATGAGGCCAGTGATGCACTGGTTTTGTTTTTCTTTTTACGAACTCGTTGTTCCGGATATGGCACATATTTATTCATTTCAAGAACTTGGCGTCTGAAACGTGTAGGACATACAACAAACAATTCTGAGAATGAATATTTCAAACAAGTATTCGAATGCGTTACTGTACATTCATTGTTTTTAGAAATTACAATTCGCTTATCACTAGAAAGAAAATCTGATGGCATGACAACCTTCTTCACAAAGAAACTGGAAAAATCCTGGATGGTCGTTTTAAGAACCTTTCTTACATGGTCTGTAGGTACAAAACAAGAAGACTCAGTACGTTCGGAGAGTTTAGATTTAGAGACATTTCCTTGGTGAGTGGGTTTCTTTGAGAACTTAGATTTACTCCTGGTCTTCTTAGGAACCTCAGATTTTGAAGATTTTAATCACTTGCCTTTGGAAATGTATAAAGGGATTTTACCTTTGTCTAGTGATGTATTGAGGACAGTAGTAGGAGGGAGGTTTTTGAATCTTTTGTGTATGATCTTAACATTTCTAAAACAGTGTTAAACAGTTATTTGTAAAGTGTTAATTCGATACTTTGTTCAAAAAAAAAAATTCAAACTTTTCCTCGCTTGTGAGAAGGGCTTCTTGACGGACAAAAGCATTCTCATGAGCTATCCTTAATTCCTCTTCTAAAACTTCGATTTTGTGTTGAAAAACAGTGGTAGGAATATAAGGATGAGGAATCGGTTCAACAAGTTTAGCTTTCATTTCTGTTGATGTATGGTTATAAAAGAAGTCATTCTCAAGAGTGGGTACTCTGTAAGGATAATTGTCGTTTAATGAATTTTCTTATTTTCCTTTTGATTTCTTTTCTCCTCCTCTTGGGTCAGGACTTCTTCTGATGAGTGATGAAAGAAGGCCTAATACCCACGTCCCATGTATCTTCTATCAAAAAGCATTGGTAAAACCGATTGAGCCTTTTTCAAAAACGTAAGATTTTTAATACCAATTCCTTCTTTGGAATGATAAAACCTAGTTTCTTTTGGTTGATTTAGATTAATAATTTGTGTCGTTTGACCCCGTTTTATAAAATTCATCATCAAAGCTTTTGATTCGGGAGTACAAACCTATACTCTCTTTTTCGATCATTTTAAATTTTCTCTCATTTTCTAAATTTTCCACGTTTAAAGACTCTAACCGTTTTGTAAGAATCGATAGTTCTGATTCAGGGAACTCTTTTCCTCAGTAATTGTATCAATACAGTTCTTAAGTGAAGTGTTCCTATCCTTGGCCGTTACTTTTTCTCGTAAAAAGGTATTGACCAGACAATGTTCGATTAGGCAGTTCTTTTCAAACGTATCAGATGTTTCTTTCATTGATTGTACAATTTGTTCTGCTTTCACACACTTTTCTTTTTCAGTGTTATATTTTGCTTCTAACTTGATAGTTTCAATTTCAACAATTCAATTCAACATTAAACAATTAAGAACAACAATCATGAACACGTAATGTCGAATGCTTATAGAGAGATAGAAATATTACAATGAGTTTCTTGTTTGCTGTTCCCGACAAACTTCTAAACCATGCAAGTCTCTCTCAACTGTGCAAGCCTTCTTTTCTATCTCAGATTCGTATTCTACTCTGTACACTATTCCCTTCTATTTATACTAAAAATCAAGTATTGAATATTTACATAAAGCCCCTTGAACTATTACAATTTAATTGTTTTCATCTCTATATATATTTGTACCCAACAATCTCCCCCTTAGAGATGAAAGCAATTTTTCATTTAAAGACCAAGTCAGGAACTTCAACCCTTCTCTCTTTTCTTCTCTTTGATCTCTGAACTTCTTTGTCTCTCCCTGTTCTTCAAATCTCTTCTACTCTGATCTTCTCTTTTCTTACAAGCAAACTCTCCCCATTGAATAATGAATAGCTTTTGATTCTCTCCCTTGATCAATCATAGACAGCTTATCATTTTTCATCTTTAAATCTTTTACAGTTGTCACAATTGTCTTGAATTGTCGTTGCAATTGTCTTAAAACTACTTCAGCAGGTATCTCTAGAATATAGCTTTCCTCCCCCTCATGATGATCATAAGACATATGAACATCATGCAAAATCTTCAGAGACGTAGATGCAGTGAACTTACAGTAGCAGGCATACAACAAGAATTATAATGAAAAATTACAACTCAGAATTATTACAAATTGTCTCTCTCCCCCTCAAAATGATATTCTCTCCCCCTATTCTGAACAAATATTTCACTCCCCCTCAAATGTAAACTATTTCCTTAATAAACAAAACAAAGCTTTTCAACTTTGTAAGAATGAAACACATTAATTTGTAAGTAACAGTGACCAGGTCCACATAGGATTCCTGTTTGCACAATAGACATAATCTATGTGACCTACGTTCAGTGCTGGAGTGATTTTAACAATGGTAGGATTTCCAAATAGTCATCGTGAACTACTTTATCATGAAAGAATCGCTCTTATTTGTTCCGACTTAGTCACTTTGGACTAGCAGTTTAGAGTCACGCAGACTGTTAGACGCGATGTGTCCTAAAAGTGTATATAGTCAGCTCTAGACACAATGTGCATCAAATGAAGTCAGAGACCGGAGCAAATTTATTCCTTGTTTCAATATCAAGAGTATCCAAGTGATATAATGATAGAAATGTGCTATATCTCCGTGATTATTGAAACAGAAATCTTTTGAGAGATAACTGAGTGGTTGGTGTGGTTAAGTGCATGCGTCACTGGGTCCATGACGTCTTTTTCAATATCAAGTCACCTAGGGCTTGATAGATTATGTGCATTACCCAGCAGACACAGTGTAGTTAGGATTATCTCTTCTTGAAATCCATTCTCAACTCTCAACTCTCAGCATTTTTCAACTAAGCTCCCTCCGGCTCACTTTTTCAGAAAACAAGTCAATCAGCTTCATAGTGAAAGCATGATCTGATGCACCACCATCTCCTTTCAATATACCCCTCTCATTTATATTTTACCTCTGCTTGACCCTGTCACTATCCCGTAATAACTGACACTTCTCAACTAATAGATCTAAAGAACCCTCACCCACACAAACAATAAATGGTTTGCTCATTGGGTAGGTCTTCCGGTTCTGGTTAGACCATAGAAGCGATGTTTATGTCTATCACACAATTTTGTGCATAATCGAAGTCAGCAACTAATATGGTTAGGAGTTGAAATTCAGAATGAATATGGGAAATGATGAATTGGGAGATATTCGAATGAAATGAAAAATCTGGTATAAGATATGAAATGAATCAGATTTTTATGAAAGAATTGGCTCATGGGAGATCATGGGAGAATTTAGAATGAATAAATTGAAAGAACTATAACAAAGAGAATCTCAGAAGCAATGAGATATGAAAAATCAAAGAGATTAGATCAATTAACCTCAATGATATGTTCAGAGAATCATAAAAAAAATATCTCTTTTAGCTCAAAAACTTTTTATGTGTGCGCAAAATATTTTCGTGAAAAATACACACAGTTTTGTGAAAAAGATGTCATCGTCAGAGTGCATATGAAACTCCCCCTGGAAATCAGCACACAAAGTTAGTCAACTTACGGAAAATAAATCAGCAGCAAAAAATTATAAAATAAAACTCCCTCTTTGTCAATATAGCTTAAGAGTTGAAATCATGGCAGGAATTTCAGAAAGATTTATCTTTCAGAATCGGGTTCTAGTCTGACTTGATTAGAAGCCTTTGTTACGGAAGCTCGGGTTTCAGTCCGAAATAACTGAAAGCCTTTTAAAATTAAGATCGGGTTCTGCACTGATGTATACATATTGAAGACCGAGTTCTACTCTGCTGTGAGTAGAAGCCTCTTGAATTGAAGAACGGGTCCTGAATCGAACTGAACAGGATTGGAATTGAAGCCCGGGTTCTAGTTAGAATTAACTAGAAACCACTAACCTGCAAAATTTAAGATGTCTTTGGTATTCAAACAGATTTAGATCCGGACTTGTTAGCACTCTTGGGTACCCATCTCAAAATGGGTTTTGGTACCCACTGATACTTTGGTTTAGGTACCTATTGCAGATTATAATTCTTTGCTTCTCTCCCAAATTCAGAAAGTAAGTTCCTTTTTGTATGATAAAATTGATTATCTTAATTACGAAAGAAACTTGAAGTTGTGTGTGCCATTTATATTCGTTCTTTACAAATTTAGCATTTAAAGATTGA
Organism: Centrapalus pauciflorus; assembly: GCA_020465985.1. Lineage (NCBI taxonomy): Eukaryota > Viridiplantae > Streptophyta > Magnoliopsida > Asterales > Asteraceae > Centrapalus > Centrapalus pauciflorus. Next base: position 124,989 of record JAANYP010003703.1, on the reverse strand, counting down.
TGAAAGTAAAGGAAAGGTGTCTCATGTGTCTTGGAGTCTGATGTGGAACATCTGAGTCTCCAGATTTGGCCATCAGACAGGCTGTAGATTCATCAATGTTCTTCCCCTCTAAAGGCTTGTCTGATTCTTGGTCGGAGGAAGCAGCAGTATCCGTGGACCCAATCCTTTTCGGCCATATAACAGTTTCGGCCCCTGTCATCATCAGCTTCCTTGTCAACTGTAACATCCTCAAATCTAAAATAATAATTAAACTATTAATTATACACTTAACCGAAAATTGAGTAAATTGTTTATGTTAGTCGAGATATAAGAATTGAGTTTTTATAATCATTTAAAAGTATATATATATATATATATATATATATATATATATATATATATATATATATATATATATATATATAATTAAAGTTACTTTACGAAACTATAAATAGATGAACAAGACTTATATGTATTTGAGTTAGTGTAACTCGTACCTTGCTATAATATCCTCATAATTTAAGGTAATAATTTAATTAGCTAAGTTACCCAAAATGAATTAAGTCAATTGTTCAATTATAGTTATTATTGAATACATCCACTTGCTTTATCAACTCGTACATCATGCTTTGAGCCTTGTAAATTTTTAATTTATACATGTGAGTACAAGACTTTCAGCCCAATGTACAAATATCCTATGCATGCTCTAAAGGTTGGTAATTGAATTGGTAAAGGATGATATATAAGGGGCTGAAGTTCAATAAAAGAAACTAAGGGGGGAGCATATGAAAGTTAAATGACAAATGGTACCCATTTATTCACCTAATCGTGAGATGCCTCCTTCATTTCTCCACTTGTAAGGTCTGAACTCTACGGATCTATCTTGACGCGACACCTTCCAACGAGTGCGGAATCCTCGTTACTGGCTTGACGATGATTCTCTCCTCACGAAACACTCTGATTGCAATCAAGTTCGAGATCGCCTTCTGCTAATCGTCTGACAAATTCTGCAAAAGTCTAATAATTAATCGAATTAACCCTTAATTATATCGACAAATTCGAGTTTGTCTAGAACAAATTCGAATCTGGCCCAAGGCCTAATTCGAACTTGTCCTCCTAGACAAATTCGAATCTATACCTAAAGTCGAACCTCATCATTCAAACTTATGTTTGAACTTATGTTTTATCTTATGTTTGAATTTATCTTTAAACTTTATGTTTGAACCTTGTAATACACTACACCAAGTTCAAACATACAAACAATCAATATCAAACATACATAATCCAACATATAATAAACACTTGTTAATATCTAATATCAAGTAAATAGACTTACACAAAATGCTATCAAAACTTAGACTGCTATCGTCACACAGGATGTACTAACAGACTCCCCCTTGACGATAGCTTCTAACTTTTTACATTTTGTCTAACTACTTGAACCAAATAGACTACTACCTGCATATAAACCTATATCTATTCATATTCTAACTATCTTCTGGAACTTCCTAGCCTCATATCTCTATCCTTCGTGAAAGAAGATAGGCTGATCGTGTAGCTTCTTTAGGTCGTCCTTGGATAGGTTTATTAGATGTAATGGATCATACACTCGCAAAATAACTTTGTCTTCTATGTCTTCCATCACAGCTTCTGTAGTATCATTATCTACATACCACCACTTCATGTTACTTAGAACATCTTGTGGCATCAACTTCATAGGCACCTTCTTCAAACACTTGACATGTTTGTAGACCATTCTAGCCCATGGCCTTCCTGTATGTGGATCTATCCTTGATTCATCTTCTACCCTCTTTCTTGATCTTGGATTTAGCCTTTCGAACTTTCCGGACCGGCCCTCCTTTCTGTTTATCTTGGCTATAACCTCAGCATACGGGTCCTCTCCGATATTAATCAATTCTTTCCAGGCTAATTCTTTTACTTCTACCTTCGGCAATGTGTTAAACACTCTAAGCGTCCGCCTAAGGTATTGAAGTCCATATCTTCTCTTTAGAATGAATATCTGCAGTTCTCTGTCGAAGAACCAGCTTATAAATCCACCAGATAGATTTTCAGATCCAGGAACTCTCATTCTCCTCTTCATCTTAGGCTCTGCTCTCTTCTCTTCCTTTCGGAACCATAGATTTAACAGTTCAGCCCTAGATGGTTCTCTCTCAGCTTCCTCTAGTTCAGAGTCTTCTACTGAGGCCAACTTGATCTCGTCGATATCAATCACATTGTGCTCATTCTGCACGTATAACTCTGTGATAGGTTGTGAATTTACGATCACTTCATCAACATCATCATCTTCATCTTCTATCACCTCAGACTTCCAATCCACTACTTCTTCAGGAAAAAACTCTCCTTCTTCCAATTCTTCAATATCATCTTCAAAATCAAATTCTATCTCTTCTTCTTCAATATCCATTAGAGCGTCAATCATCTCGCTCTCAATGGCCTTTGAAGAATTAGCCTCACCTCCTTCGACTCGTGACTGACTAGGCTCCCCCTGAACTTCAGCATGCTGAGCAGAAGAAAAATCTACTGGCTCACTATCTTTTCGTGCATCGGGATCATTGCCATCGTCATATTCTTTTCTAATCTCTTGAACATCTCTGCAGCTAGTCTCCCCCTGAGCCTGCAGGTTTTTCATTAGCTGCTCGAGGAGGGACTTCATGGTTCTGATCTCAGCAGCTTGATCAGCGACAAATGTCTTCAACTCAATGTTTTCTTGATCAATCTTTGCATTATGCTCTTGAAGCTCGCGGACTGCTTTTGTGAGTTGGAAGATTTGGACTGTCTGGAAGTCTACTTTACTCCTAAGCTCTGAAAAACGCTGATTTTCAGTGTAGGTGGACGATGTGGATGGAACAGAAGTAATTGGAGATGGCATGATTGGTGGTTGAGCGGATGGTTGAACATCCAGAATCTCAGGTTCTGGAGCAGAAGCAGATGAAGCTCCCTGCATAAACCTGTGCCTTTTAGCCCTTTGCCTAGGCACCAAAGGAGTAGTATCTTCAGCCTCAAAATCAGAGTCATCTTCATCTGAATCTCTGGCTGCTCTCTTTTCCGCCTCCCTGTCACTTACCACAATTCTGGATCCAGATCTGCCTATTCTGACAGCCGGATCAACCGTCTCTACTGCTGCTTCAACCTCTATCTCTTCAGCTTCTTCTGATGACGACTCAGAGGTGGTCACTGCTTGACCCTCTACCTCTGGTTGATATTCATCTATGTCGCGCATAAGATCATCGAAACTAGATGGAGGCTCTAAGATTGTATCAACTAGCTCAGCAGTAATTTCTTTTTGTGCCTGAGTCCCTTGAGCCCAGATTTCCTCCAGAGTTTCCACTCGAGGATCAATAACTGGTGCCACACCAGAAGGACCCGCAATGTCCGATGACGGACCTGCTTCCATTGACTCTTGTACCCTGCTGAAGCTTGGCCTTGAAGCCTGAATAGATCTATCTTGAGCTCTTGGCCTCCTTCTTTGTTGTGCTGGAGGGCGTTGATGTTGTTGTTGCTGCTGGGGCTGTACTTGCTGCAGCTGCGGCCCTTCCCCAGCCCAGTTTTCACCCTCTGGGGCTTCAAAAACTATATTTACCACGACACCAAAAAGAGGTGCATCCAGTGGCTAACCACGTTAGCCCTACAGGCGTTGTGTGATTGGCAATCTACAAAAATTCTCTTGTCAATGACTGCCACACTCTGAATATCTGCTAGCTGCAGCAAGTTCGGCAAAAAATGGCGGATCAATATCATAACGAACCGCGGATACATTAGAAATCTCTCCCGAGCTGGAGCCGTGATCTGGTGCACGAACTCAGCGAAGAACATCTCCGAGAAGCTAAAAGTCTTATTATATACCAGTGCAATCATCGCTGACTGCATCTTTGAAACTATATAATCGAACCCGGCCTTTTTAGGTACAAAGCACACCATAATGACATGCGCTAGGTACCTCCATTGGCCTATCAGACCACTCTTCATATATGCAGCTTTAGCAATATCTAGACCATATCCCATTCTCAAAAAGGCTGCTTGCCTTATATCCAAAGTGAAGTCTATCGGTCCATCTTCCTGTTCTACTGTCCCAAGCTGCAAAACTCTACGCAGCATATCCGCAGAAAACACTAATGGTTGCTCGCCAACCCTTGTCCTTAACACCGTTGGGCTTACTGTACAATCCACATGCAAATGTTCCCAAAACTGTCTAACATATGGTAGTACGAGCTGTACATTATGAGAAAGGGCATACGACACCCTGGAATTTCCCAAGAAATCCACCATTGGTCGAAACGCCTGAGCTTCAGGAAGCTCCCGATCTGGCGATACTACCAAATTATGTTTCTGAAAGAAAGCCCTTTCCCCCATATCTTCACAATAAACAGTAACATATATTAGAAATGAATAATAAAAATGAAACTTGATTAAATCCAAATTTGTTTTATTTTGAACTTATGTAAGTTCAAAATTCAACACACATGAATTTCTACAAGTTTGCGTTGAAATTATGTAAACATTTCGATTTTAATAATAAACTCGAATGACATGTTCGAATTTGACTTGAATTTGAGTTTGCTGACAACTTCGAATTTTCTGACAAATTCGAACTAGATGAACAAAGTCGAAGTCGGTCACTTTCAAACACAAATCCAAGATTTAAACCCCATTAGACTTAGAAAATTGTATTCACTAGTCCTATTAGGTTCTAATCGAAGATATGTGTGACTAATTTGAGATTTCACCGGTTAAAACCTTTGATTTTGAATCACTAAGTTTAAAACCCTTAAAACCTCAAAATGAGTCGATTTTAGCTCAAATTGAGTCCTAAACTACCTAAATCTTGTATAATAATGATGTTTATACCTAGATTTGGTTATAGAATCGAACACAAAGAACAAAAACTTCGAGAAATAGTGAAAGATTCGAAACGGTAAATTCGAAGATAAAGTCGAAATCGCTCAGAGTAAGTTCGAAGATGGAAATTCGAAGGTAGGTGACATTAATGAGTCACTGTTGACCATTATAAACTAACCATGTTTGAACTTGTCTTAAATTCGACTTTACTGACATTTTCGAATATTAATTCGACTTTGTCTTAAAACTGAATTTAAATGAAAATTTTGAAAATCTTTGAATAAAATTCAACCTTTTCAACTTTTCCAACTTTTTCGTGTAACGGAACAAACTATGCAAAATTTATTTACACTAAGCACAAGATTTTCACGCAATGTTTGTTTATTCAACTAAAAATACATCATTAGTTACTTTGACCTTTTTCCTAAAAAAGAAAAATAAAGTAAAGTAAAGTAAAGTAAAAATAAAATTTTGAGTAAAACTTAAATTTAAACTACTGTAAAATTCTTTTTAAAATTTACATCCTATACTTATACTAACAGAATATTTTTGGTGAGAAAATCACAGAAAGGTTCAATCAGATAGCGGTGTCAAATACGCACTTTCAGACGATTGTTGGTATTATTTTCCCTTTAAACATTTTACACTTTGGAATATCCCTTGGCCTTTTTATTTATCAAGAAATTACCACACGTACCTCATACTTAGATATACTTTTATGATCAAGGCATACACACAATGATTATAACTTTTCGGTATTGCAAATTTTCTTTTAAAGGAAAACGTCGGACACACATCTGTATTTACATACAACAGAGTGTCTTAGTTTGTCTTAAAGTTTATTTTAAAGCTAGCAAGACAGCGATGACAGGTCTGTACCGACGTACAACAAAGCGACTTATCTTGCTAACTCGAGTCAAACCAGGGGTAACAGGTCTGTACTTACGTACAACAGAGTTACTTGTTTTGACTCTCAATTCAGTATCATGATTTTTCTATTCTTTTCTTTTCTTGAAGATGTATTTGATGTTGCTATACATCCCCCTGAAAATTTGCATACCTCATTTAGAATCAATGTCTGTATGTCTCTAACATAAAAATTAAGACCATTTGGTCATACATCTAAGTTAGTGACACGTCTGACTTTTTCTTGAATATTTTATTAGCCTTGAGACTCCCTTTGTGTATTATGCCTACCAACCCATCAAACTAGATAATGTATTTCACTTAGAGTTTTAGGTGCATTATGTGTGAAAGCTTAACACTTAGAGATTGTATCAACTGTGCTAATTTTCGTCACTTTGAACCTATGTATCTAAGACTTAACTCATTTTCTGATATTCTCTTTTTTTTTTGAACTTTTTATGGTTTTCTCTATTTTTTCTTTTGGTTTTCATAAATAAGAGTAAGAAAATAAACTAACCAACTAACTTACTATAAAGGAAAAGTAATTCTACTAAGCTACTAACTTACTATAAAAAGAAAGAATTTCTACTGCTATAAAAAGAAATAAATTCTACTAAGGTCAATTTACTCTGGATTACGCATTCTGTTTAGTTGAACTGACAACTCAAAACGTGACTTATCAAAAGCTTTGGTAAATAAATCAGCATTATTATCTTCCTTTGCCACTTTTACCAGCTTAATTAAATTCTTTTCAGCACAATCACGTATAAAATGGTGTCTTATGTCTATGTGCTTCGTTTTACTGTGTTTAACTAGATTATTGGTTATTGCAATAGTTGACTGGTTATCTATCCTAATAGGAGTATGAGTATAAGTCAAACCGTAATCTCGCAATTGTGGTTGTATCCACAAAACCTGTGAACAGCAACTACCAGCAGCAACATATTCGGCCTCGCACATTGACACGGCTACCGAAGTCTGTTTCTTGCATTGCCAGGAAACGAGTCTCCCTCCAAGGAACTGACAACCTCCAGTTGTTGACTTGCGATTCAAGCTGCATCCTCCATAGTCTGAATCCGTGAATGCCTCCAATTCCAGATCACCATCAGCGTGATACCAAAGTCCCAACTTCAGTTTCGACTTGAGGTATCTCAGAATCCGCTTCACAGCTATCATGTGCATCTCTTTTGGTTTAGCTTGAAACCTAGCACAAATACACACAGCAAACATTATGTCAGGTCTAGAAGCAGTTAAATACATAAGTGACCCAATCATGGCCTGATATAACGTCGGATCCACATCGGTATCACTTTCTGTACCCGGTCCGAGATTATGATTCACTTGAATCGGCGTGCTGAAGTGAGCTGACAGCTTGGTTCCTTCCATCCCGAAGCGCTCTAGAATGTCATAGACATACTTCGTCTGATGAATAAACATGCCCTCCTTCCTCTGTTCGACTTGCAAACCTAGAAAGAAGTTTAACTCACCCATTGCACTCATCTCAAACTTAGACTTCATCACCTTTTCAAAGTCTGTGCACATCTGCTCGTCTGATGACCCGAAAATGATAACATACACTTGTACTAAGATGAAATTTTCACCTTTTCTTTTCACAAACAGGGTACTATCTATTCTACCTCTTTCAAACCCGTTGTCTAAAAGTGATTAGATAGTGTCTCGTACCACGCCCTAGGTGCTTGATGTAGTCCATACAAAGCCTTATCTAACAGTAACACTCTGTCTGGATACTTCGAATCTTGAAACCCGGGCGGCTGTTCCACATACACCAGTTCCTTCACTTTCCCATAAAGAAAAGCACACTTTACGTCAAGTTGATAAACCTTAGAACCTTTGAAGGAAGCAAAAGCTAGAAACAAACGGATTTCTTCAAGCCTTGCTACTGGCACGAACACTTCATTGTAATCGATTCCTTCCTCTTGGTTGAAACCCTTTACCACAAGCCTTGCTTTGTTGCGAGTCACTATACCCCGATCATCTCTCTTGCACTTAAAAACCCACTTGGTTCCTATTGAAACTTCTCCTCGAGGTAACGGAACTAACTCCCACACTTCAAGTTTCCTAAACTGTGACAGTTCTTCCTGCATCGCTTCAACCCAAGAGTTGTCTTTTAGTGCCATTTGCACATTCTTCAGCTCTACTTGCGAAATGAAACATGAGTAGAGGCAAGTATGAAAGGCCACGGAGTCATTGATCATCGACAACAACATTGTGTTGTTATTCAAACTACTCCTAGTCCTCACACTAGCATTATGATTTCCTATGATACTCTCAACTGGATGATCCTTATTGAATTCTCTATGTTTCTATCTCGTCAACCCTAAGATTATCTCCCAAATTTGATCCTATCTCACCTAGCGGGGGAACGACCTCAGATTCTACATTTTCTTCCTCATAGACACTGCCTTTAGAGTTAGAACTTGTTGTCTGATTTTCGTTTGTAGGCATTTCAGAATCATTTTCTACTAGAGATCTATCTTCAACTGTTGTAGGCTCAGAAGTTGATGGAAATGTCGTCCTCGGAAAACTTTGACCCTCGTCATTCAAATTTAATGACGACAAGTCATGTTCGAGTGTACCTGCATTTCCATCCAAAGGAATGTTAAATGATTCAAACAATTTGTCATAATCAAAAATCCATTCCGGACCAGTTTGGGTTCATGTGTTTAACTTGTAACATCAATGTTATACACAATCTCTACTGTACCATTTGATTTGTTAAAAACCCGTTTGTTTGGTGAGTTCGGCACATAACCTAGGAAGTATCCTTCGTCAGCCTTTTCACCAAACTTAAGGTGATGTTTTGTTTTCATAAACGTACGTGGTACCCCAAATGGTTCGAAGCCAGTTAAATTTGGTGGCCTTTTATACAAAACTTCGTAACAGGTTTCATTCAGTGATTTGACAGTAAGGACCCTGTTTAAAACATGACACACGGTATTCACTGCCTCCCCCCAAAACATGGTAGGAATCTTTGAATCCGAGAGCATAGTCCTTGCTGCTTCAATCAAAATCCTATTTTTCCGTTCTGCCACCCCATTTTGTTGTGGCTCATATGGTGCACTAAATTGATGCACTATGCCCTTTGATAGACAATATACACCAATAACCGTGTTTTTTTAAATTCCATTCCCTTATCACTCCTGATACGTTTTACCCTCGTTCCGTAAGAGTTTTCCACTTGGTCTAAGAACCCGATCAGCTTGGCAGCTGTCTCGTCCTTTGTACCTAGAATGAAAACCCAAGAAAAGCGTGAGAAATCATCAGTAATAACCAAACAATACCAACTACCACCTATACTCCTTTTGTTGATTGGTCCGAACAGGTCCATATGCAACAAATCGAACGTGGCAGGTATTGAGTTCTGAGTCTTGGACTTGTGTGCCTTCTTGTGTTGTTTTCCTTTCTTGCACGGTAGACACTTGTCTTCAAATTGAAAACTCTTCATTGGAACACCTTGCACCAATCCACATTTCGTAATGTAATTCATTTTTTTCAGGTGCAAGTGTGTCATGCGTCTATGCCATAAAACTGATTTCGTCTCTGAAGCTTTAGATAGTAGACAAATTGGTCCCATCGAAGATTCCGGATTGTTCATGTCTAGCATGTACATGTCAATCTTCCTTGGAGCCCTCATCAGTATCCACTCTTCAGGTACCTTGATACCCGGCTTCAACACTAACGCCTCAGTATCAGTGAAAAGTACTGACTTCTTCTTATCACAGATTTGAGATACACTAATGAGATTGTGAACCAGTTTATCAACGTGATAAACTTGATCCAGTTTGATAGTACCATTAGTGACCACTCCAGTACCGGTGATATTCCCTCCTTTATTGCCAGCGAATGATACAAATCCCCTATTCCCTCCCTTGAAGTCTGCGAGTAGACTTCTTTCCCCTGTCATGTGCCTGGAACAACCACTGTCGACGAACCACTTGTTGTTTGGACCTGTAGTTATCTCCTACACATGAAAGAAAAGAGGTTAGTTATCACGGGGAACCCAAGCCATGACTGACTTGGAAATACCATTCTCGTCCACATACTTGAACTCTTTCAAATACCCATCTCTCCTTTCAGGTGACTTGGGTTTTTGATTTTGAGCCTGTTGTGGTGCATAGTGATTTAAGTTCACTCTCGGCCTTTGTGTAGGCATTTGCTGTGGAGCTCTTGAATAGTTTCGATTATAAGGCATTTCCGATTGATATCCCTGAGCTCTACCTGGTGTTTGATGTCTTACAGGAGTGTGTGACCTAACCGGAGTGTAAGCTCTGCTAGGTGTAGTACTCTTATAATTTTGTTGCGGTCCTGACCTAGATAGATTAATGACTCTATTTGGTGAATTAGTCCTAATCACTTCTTTGGGTCGACCTGTCACAGGTGTTTGTTTCACAGCAGATTTTGGTGTGGCTTGCACAGTTTTCTTGGTGTTATGAGAACTACTTGTGCATCTAAGATCTTCCATAGGTTGAGTGATGAGTTCCTAAACTTTTCCAGTTTACTGTTTGCCTCAACTACCTTAACCTTAGATTTAGCTAGCTCTACTTCTTTGGTCTTAAGCTCTTTGGTTAATGCCTCAACATGTTCATACATCAGTTCTAATCTAACACACTGCTCACTCAGCTTGTCTTTTAAAATTATGACATCTTGTGCATCTGCCTTAAGCTTATTTCTAAGGTCTTCCTTTATATCTAAGAGGCTAGCGTTGTCTGATTTTAAAGATTCATTCTGAGCAGTTATAGTTTGATGTGATTCTAGAACTAAGTTTAATCTATCGTTAGACGTAGCTCACAAAGTACATAAATCACGGAAAATAGAGAAATTCATAATTACTTTGGCGTGATCAGATTCCACATTGGCCATCTGTGCGGCGAACTCCAGAATCGTCTGATCTTCTAACTTTTCTACCAACATAGGGCTGATATCATTCTGATTGCTGTCCCCTCTCATTTCCTCTGCTCCAACACTTCCAGTCTCGGTTACTTCAGCCATAAAGGCTCTAGCGTTGTCTAAGGTCTTCCTTTATATCTAAGAGGCTAGCGTTGTCTGATTTTAAAGATTCATTCTGAGCACTTACAGTTTGATGTGATTCTAGAATTAAGTTTAATCAATCGTTAGACGTAGCACACAAAGTACATAAACCACGGAATATAGAGAAATTCATAATTACCGTGGCGTGATCAGATTCCACATTGGCCATCTGTGCGGCGAACTCCAGAATCATCTGATATTCTGACTTTTCTACCGACATAGGACTGATATCATTCTGATTGCTGTCCCCTGTCATTTCCTCTGCTCCGACACTTCCAGTCTCGGTTACTTTAGCCATAAAGGCTCTAGCGTTCGACTCTGGATGAGTACTCCAGTCATATGTTCCATCGAGCTGTCTGTCAGATGTGACATTGGTTAACAGACCAGCTATATTTGCCTGACTGCTTGAACTACCGGGCAGATATCTCCCTTGAGATTGATTCTGATACTGGTTCTGGTAGTTCTCTACTTTTGGTCTTTTGACACTCTCTAGCGAAGTGTCCTAACCCTTGGCAGTTGTAACACTTAACTTTGTATTTATCAAACCCAATCTCATTGTTACTGACGTTGAGATTTCTGCCCGTCTTCTTGATGAATCTCTTGACTCGCTGAGTCACCATGGCCAGTTGCCATTGCAGATCCATTTCCTCTAGATCATCAGGATCTGCCTGATCATAATCCTTATCCCAAAGCTCAAGATCGTTGATTTTCCCTTGAACGCAATTGCCATAGGCGGCCACAAATGAAGCCAACAGATTTAGATGGTCTTCAGGTGATTTTGCGCTCATCGGCATCTTTGAATACCCTTGAGATGTAGATGTAGTCGGAGTTTGCTTTTCTTCTGGTCTAGAAAAGTCTAAGAAAGCCCGGCTCACTGAGTCTTTTGATTCAACCGGAGTCGATGTTTCCCTAGAAAAGAATGATTTAGCCGTCTTCAGGTCAGTTGCCCCTGAAGATTTGGACTTCCCAAAGTACATGTCTGGATCCTGTACTTGTTCATAATCCATTTCCTTCTTCAGCAATTCAATGTGATATGCCCTCAGCGTTCCTGTGACATTTTCTAGAGTTAGAGTATAGAACTTGTCTTCATCATGCTTTATCAGTGCCACATACATCTCCCATTTGGCTGGTAAAGCGTCCAGAATCTTCACAATCTTCTCTGTCTCGCTATACTCCACATCGTGGTTGTCTAACTCAGTCAGCAGGTGAAAGAATCTAGTAATGGTCTCATCCAGCTTTTCGTTTTTCAAAGCCTTGAAATCACGAACTGCTGCTTGAGCATTTCCATTCTATTTTTCCAAAGCATCCCACAGCTCTTTTGCTGTTTTTTGATTGCGGAATGTGTGCAAGATCTCCTGAGGTAAAGCCATTCTAATGATAGCGAATGCCCGGTTCTCGGCCTCATAAAGCTTCTTATCATCGTCCTTCATCTTTGAATATGACAAGACTCTTTGTCGTCCTTCAACCTCTACTGTAGGTGGAATGTATCCCTCATCTATACAAATCCACATCCTCATATCATTAAATCTAGGGAAGTCAGCGAACCTATCCTTCCACCAATAATAATCCTCCAAATTCATCAACTTTGGTTGAGAATTTGCTTTTCCGACCTCGTGGTCCATCTCAATAAACCTTTGTAGACTTGTCATTGTTTCAAAAATTTTAGAATTTAAACTTAATTAATTTAATTCGAAATTAATTTAAATTAACACTTCCGAATTTGAGTAAATTCGACTTCAATTAATTTTAAACTTGTTTGGAATTAAAATCGAAATTAAGTTTGAAGTCCAACTAAATTCGAAATATATGACAAATTCGAAGGTTTTAATAAACTCAAAATCCTTAAATTTGAATATAGAGTAAACTCGAAATCTGAGCAAATTCGAATTGGCCAAACTCGAACAAAACCCTAAGGAACTTCGAAAGGAGCGTATTTTATTGACAAACTCGAAATTTGAGTAAACCCTAATACCTCCTTGATAAACTCGAGCGCCGCAAGTTCGAAAAAACGGCTAATAATTTGATTTTTTTTTTCAAAGTTTCAGATTAAACCAATATTTTTAAGCCTAAAAATATTGATTTCGACCAAAAACTTGAACTAATGCAAATTATTTTTCGATATCTTACTTGATAAACTCGAAAATCCTCCAAAAATGTGATTTTAACCGTCCAAAACGTCAAGAAACCACAGATGTTTCTAGTGAACACGAAGAACACCACGCACACCCAATGGCTCTGATACCACTTGTAAGGTCTGAACTCTACGAATCTATCTTGACGCGACACCTTCTAACGAGTGTGGAATCCTCGTTAGTGGCTTGATGGATATATCACGCACACCGAAACACGGAGACTACCACGGTGATAGACGAACAACTTAGAACGCCCTAACACGATGATTCTCTCCTCACGAAACTCTCTGATTGCAATCAAATTCGAGATCGCCTTCTGCTAATCGTCTGACAAATTCTACAAAAGTCTAATAATTAATCGAATTAACCCTTAATTATACTGACAGATTCGAGTTTGTCTAGGGCAAATTCGAATTTGGCCCAAGGCCTTATTCGAACTTGTCCTCCTAGACAAATTCGAATCTATAACTAAAGTCGAACCTCATCATTCAAACTTATGTTTGAACTTATGTTTTATCTTATGTTTGAATTTATTTTTAAACTTTATGTATGAACTTGTTGTAATAGATTACACCAAGTTCAAACATACAAACAATCAATATCAAACATACATAATCCAACATATATCGAACACTTGTTAATATCTAATATCAAGTCAATAGACTTACACAAAATGCTATCTAAACTTAGATTGCTATCGTCACACGGGATGTACTAACAGACTCCCCCTTGACGATAACTTCTAACTTTTTACATTTTGTCTAACTACTTGAACCATATAGAGTACTACCTGCATATAAACCTATATCTATACATATTCTAACTATCTTCTGGAACTTCCTAGCCTCAGATCTCCATCCTTCGTGAAAGAAGATATGATGATCGTGTAGCTTCTTTAGGTCGTCCTTGGATATGTTTGTTAGATGTAATGGATCATACACTCGCAAAATAACTTTGTCTTCTGTGTCTTCCATCACAGCTTCTGCAGTATCGTTATCTACATACCACCACTTCATGTTGCTTAGAACATCTTGTGGCATCGACTTCATAGGCACCTTCTTCAAACACTTGACAGGTTTGTAGACCATTTTAGCCCATGGCCTCCCTGTGTGAGGATCTATTCTTGATACCACTTGTAAGGTCTAAACTCTACGGATCTATCTTGACACGACACCTTCCAACGAGTGCGGAATCCTCGTTAGTGGCTTGACGGATATATCACGCACACCGAAACACGGAGACTACCACGGTGATAGACGAACAACATAGAACGCCCCAACACGATGATTCTCTCCTCACGAAACTCTCTGATTGCAATCAAGTTCGAGATCGCCTTCTGCTAATCGTCTGAAAAATTCTGCAAAAGTCTAATAATTAAACGAATTAACCCTTAATTATACAGACAGATTCGAGTTTGTCTAGGACAAATTCGAATCTAGCCAAAGGCCTAATTCGAACTTGTCCTCCTAGACAAATTCGAATCTATACCTAAAGTCGAACCTCATCATTCAAACTTATGTTTGAACTTATGTTTTATCTTATGTTTGAATTTATCTTTGAACTTTATGTTTGAACTTCATATAATACATTACACCAAGTTTAAACATACAAACAATCAATATCAAACATACATAATCCAACATATATCAAACACTTGTTAATATCTAATATCAAGTAAATAGACTTACACAAAATGCTATCTAAACTTAGACTGCTATCGTCACACAGGATGTACTAACATCACTTCCAAATCTCTCTGCATAATTAGAAGTGGAAAAGAAACCTAGGGCTGGAGGGCTTTCCTCCTTTTGTCTTGATGAGTCCAAGATTCCTAGACGATTCAAGGAAACCTTATAATTATGTCTTGGAGCTTCATGTATGCATTCATTTTCTTCTCCTTTTAATCTAGTAATCCCATGGCTTAGCAAGGGTGAGCTCTATGAGGATGATTCACAAAAGTTATATATAAATGGTAAAGTGGTTGTATACATTCTGAAATTACAAGCATAATAAACTGAAGAAACAATGAAATCCATGAAAATTGAGTTCGTTTTCGTTTATGTAAAGTTCAAGAAATTGAATGATGAAATGGTTGATTTATTGTGTTAAAAGTGTTTATATATGTTATTAGTAGCAACCAAAGGCATAAAAGTAAGTTTTCAAGTGGATAATTTCTAGAAAAACTAGCACAAGAATCCGATTGAAACTTAGTTTTGTGATGGTTGGGTTTTACCAAAGAATTGATAATTAAGAGATGGATTCTTGTTATGAAAAGTGTTAAAGTATGATTACATATGTTTATCATATCCAAATAGAGCATAGAAATAAGTTAGTTTTATATTTACAAGGGCTGGAATTGAGTTAGCATGGAAAAAAACCACGAACAGACTAGCAAAAAAATGTCGTTCTGGGGTGCTGTGCTCGGCGAGTGGGTGTCAGGTTTGCATAATTTCGTTTCCAGCATGTTTTGACTCGGCGAGTCGAGCCCCTGTAGACCCAAAACACATTTTTTAAGTCCTATAATGATACTATAACATCATGGAATCTTCCATACTTATATAACACATAAATTGTCATCAAATATCACCCAAAAGGCTATAAAACTCAATAAGAGTCTCAACGGTGCCGGTAATTTCAAAAACTTAAACCGAAAACGCTTAAACACTTCAAATGACTTCTGAACCTTATGATATACTACTATAAGCTTATGAATGCTTTGAATATCATTATTTGATAGGTTGGAGCTAAAAGGAGTGCCAGTTATCGGTTTGGAGCGTTAAGTGGCTTATTGGCCGTATCGTGCGCTAAAGGTTATTATAGCCTATTGTACTGTGAGTTCTAGTATTGATATGTGTGTTGCATACATATCTATATGTTATCTTAATTATGACATTGTGCATATCTACTGAGCATCATTTTTATATGGCTACTGCCTTAGTTGCAGTTTATGGCATACTGCGCTATTGGCAGTTTATTATTTGATCATGGCCTATGGCGAGCATACCTCATTTGATACTAATCATTACATATATTAACCCTCATGCTATGCTTGAAGATCATTCCTTTCATACTTAACCTATTCATATTTGATTAACCCATTGTGGGCTATGTTCATTTTTATTGGCCTCACTGGATGTCCAGGTTATTATATATATTCAAGCGCCTTACTACGTGTTTGTCCGTATAAATTCCTACTTCTGGAAGCTTACGGAGTAGGTGGCCGGACCTGGACGCCGGTTGGAGTTGCACAAACTTTGGTTCTAATCCGTCTAGCAATGGTAGGTTAGCGAGTTATGCTCGCGACCTATGCATCTTAGTGGGCTATGCCCACACCACTTTTATTAAAAAGATATTGCGCTTGTCATTTCACAATCATTTTGATATTACTACATTTTGTATCTTTTGCGCTCCATATCGATCTAGTAACTCACTTAACAACTTTTATTTGATAACCCCTCACTTTTTTATATATGAGGTGGTGTTAGTAATGGCAAGGAGATTGCCGGTCGGTCCCAAGGCTTAGTTTAGTTAAGCCGGCTTGAAGTCAAGACCTTTTGGTAAAAGCTTAATGCTTAATAATGGGAAAATTTTAGGTAGATTGTCTACCATTATGTTTTGGCCTCTATCTATATATAGACATGTGATTGTCCTTCGGGTGATGGTAGAGATTGAAATTAGATAGAAGTATCTGGTAAATTTACTTTATTGTTCCAAATTTTCGTTTATATGCAAACAGGGATATTGACTCCGTGCGAACAGGTCGTGCCCGATTTTCTTTAAAAACCATGATAATCATGATTAATCTAATATAACCCCATTAACTATTATATTATGTGAGAATGGGTGTTTCATCAACCCGATAGTCTTCTTGGGCTACGAGGGCCATTGCATCAGATCTCTTCTTCAAGACTGCGACCTTGCGTTCATAGTAACTCAAGTCACGCTTGTACTGACTTTACATTCACGAGCAAACTTGCCGGGTTTAGCGCATTTGTAGCATCCACGGTCGTCAGAAGTCTTGGGTTCATCAATCCTTTGCCGTTCATCTCAACGTTCCAGCCTCTTCTCTGCGTGTTAGGAGTCCCGGCTATCCTCACGATGGTGACTCGACATCTGTCCTCTTTCGTCTTCTTGTCACACCATTCATATCGACGATCATCTCAATAGTCCCTTCTCTCGTCTTGTCTCTCATCTCTTCTGTCTTCTCGTCTCTCTCGTCGTCATACCTTCGCTCGTTTCTGTCATCACGTTTCCAGTCAACTCTTTCCTCTCTCTCCTATTATCTTTCCTCTCATATGGATACCTCCTTGGTCCCATATCATATCGGAGCTGATTGTTGGTCTTTTTCTGATAGAATCCCTTTTGTTGAAAACGATTCGATAACAAGGCCATTTGTTCATGGATCTCAGCTTCTTCTGCATCCAAGGGTTCCCCATGATAAGGCATCTGAGGTAGGGCATATGGTGGGTGTTGAAAGGAGGAAGCAACTGGGGTGTAGTAGTGTGTGGAAAGTGGCTCAGGGACAAGTGTTTTGTTTGATAGTAAGGTCAGTGAATCGTTGGTTTTGGAAATTTGGTTCACATTCAGTAACAGAGAAGCCACAGAATTGGCCATCTGTTTGTGAGCATCCACGTCGCCCTGGTATTTTTTCAGTTCATTAAACAAAACATGATGGAGACCTGACTGATTTCCAGACCCTCTAACTGCCCGACAAGCAATGCCCCAATCTGGAGCCACAAAAGACAGAAATTGGATATTGATATCATCCCGATCCTTGATTATGTGCGTCTTGTTTAGTTCATTTAGGACAGTGCAGAATCTGGTGAAGGTAACTTGTAGGGATTCTCCATCTTTGGCCCGAAACTCATAAAATTTGGCCTTAGCTTCCTCAATTTTGGCCCTATCGTTCAAATCAGCCCCAAACATCTATATTTCAAGTTCGTCCCATATTTCTTTGGCTGACATCTTGTTGTCAACACTTACAAAAATATCAGTGGGAAGGGCCTGATATAGCAGATATTATGCCCTATAATCTGCTGCCTGTCGTTCTCTTTCTTTGTCATCCTGAAGACCCCAGGTTTCTTTAGATGCGGGAATAGGAAGAATAACAGTTGAAACTGCAGGAATGTCCGAGTGAAAAAAATAGTCGGTCCTTCATTTATGGACTAAATCATGAGATGAACCATTGGTTGCATACTTATAAATTTGAGGAACAGCTTTTTCCATTGCTCATATTCGTCAGGGAAGATAACAGGTGGTCTGTTCTCTGAGCCCAAGACTAGAGCTTCTCTAGACATGATGAATGTGGGCGGTGGTGAGTGTTGTGAAAAGAAAGTGATCTTAGAAATGGAAACTCAAAGTCAACTAGATGGATCAATGTCCGGTTGGTTGAAACTTTGGGAGGAGGGACCCGAAGTTTGTGTGATGACATGAGAGAGTGTTTTAAAACACTGAAAGTTTTCCTGTGTGAGATTTGAAGTTCGGTTGTACTTGAGCCGAACTTCGGTTAAGAGACAAATAAGAGGGAAATGTAACGATAAGTGGAACAAGTTTAAGAACCGAAGTTCGGGTGGTTCGTCATCCGAAGTTCGGTTAAAGAACCGAAAATCTGTTTGAACTGAAGGTGTATCACCCGAAGAAGGACCCGAAGTTGGAACCCGAGATTACACTTAGAATATGTGTAGGTCCTAAAAGATTTCCCAAGTGTATAGTTCTAAGCTGTAGAGGGGGGGTGAATACAGCTATTTAAAACTTAACAATCTTTTTCTCAATGTGTGTGTATATTATTAACAAGTGTTATTTACAAACAAGCTTGAATGCGTAAAGGTTCAAGCTGAGATGACAGATACAACGGTTGGTTAACTAATCTAAGACTCACTCAGACTAGGTACAATGAATACCCTCACTTAGAAGCACTCACTGTTTTTACAAGACTCAGATGGACAGCTTACACAAGAACAGCTTAGACACACTCGACTGTTTTATATAAGCAGACTTGCATGCATGGAATAACACACTTCAATGCACGTTCTGATTTCACACTCTTGATTTCTTTTTCCATAGAAGCTTCCTTTTATACTCAAAAGGAGAATCTCAGTGAAACTTCTTCATTGGACAGATGCGATAGTGGAGAGTCTTTCCAAAAGGACAAAACACCTTTCTGCACGTTCTGATAAAGTATCTTTGTTTTCACATGGCAGAATATTTGTCTTTTCCTTTTTGTCACTATTGCATAAGGCTTTAACCAAAAGAGGAATGTCAACTTTGCATCTTTCTTCTTTTGCTAATGCCATTATGATATAAGAAAAGGTCTGTCACCCTTTTCAAATATCTGTTTGTCTTCATGTGACAGAACAGCGTAGGCAGGCTGTGCAGTTCTGTTTTCCACTTTGTCTTCGACTTGTAAACTGATCTTGTAGCCAAAAAAACAATACATGAGGACTTGGAAACATATTCCATAAAGTGTTTAACCTTTTCACAAAGAACAGGTTCTGTTCACAAAGTACAGAACACTTGTAAACTGTCCAAGCTGCTCAACAGAATAGAGCAGTGTAGACAGTTTATATCCAGCCTGTTCAGCAGACAAAACAGCTTGGACAAACTGCCTTTGTTGCAACGAATGCAACATGGTAAACAGCTTTAGGCTGATTATTGCAAATCACTTTCAGGTATCAATAAGGCATATAACAGGACTTAAATTCAACCTTCAAGTGCATCAACAGGTTTGGTTAAAAATATCCCCATCGTATATACAGCAGGTTTGACTGAGGCCTTTTTGTGCCTAACAATCTCCCCCTATTTGCAATCATCAGTCTAAGCTGATTTAATCAATAATCACTATGTAATTTTTTACTAAACATTTGCTGAAATATAATTACAACATCAGAGTAAAGTAAAAGATCAGTTTATATACATACTGATTTTGATTACAGAAAACAACAAATGTTTTTACAATAGTACAACTAATGTACTAATGTATATTACAACTAATGTAAATAATAAAAGTTACAACATATGTAACAAAGTACAACTAATGTACATAAAAGCTCAACAACTTGGACTATTGATTTTGGGAGCAACTAATGGCGAGCCTGTCCAACAGATGGACAACTTCCATTCTTCACCTACCCTGATGGTAGATGGACTTCACTCCAGTGGTGGTGGTCCTTCAAACATCTTTTCAAGCTCATCCCTTGTTTCCTCTAGATCTTGGATTTCAACTCTGAGGATCATAAACTTGGGATCTTGAAGTTCTCCTCTGTCATAGCAGCCTCTGAGCTGATCCCAGATGGCTGCTCTCCACTTGCTGGACTGCCTGAATGAACTTGCAAGTCTGAAGGCTGCATGCTGTCTCAGATATACCTTGTATAGATCTGAAGCTCTCTAAAAACACTTCTTCTGTGTTAGGGGATCTACAAAAAATGCCCCTAACTCAGGTTCTTCAATAATTTTGTCGTCTTCAAACTCTACTCCATTGGGCAGGCTGTAGTCAATTCCTTTCATCTCAAGAGCATAATCACCCTGTTCAATTAACATGAGGAGTTCCTCCAGCTCAGAATCCTTTCTGGTCCTCCAAGCCTTTATTTTTGGTTATGTCACAAAGACACCCTCACTTACTTCTTTTGAGATCAGGCCAAGATCCTTCACTCTCTCCATCAAATTCTTAACATATGTCCTGACAGTCTTAGCCGTTTCTGACTTAGACTGGCTCAGGGCAACTGCCAGCTCAACCCATTCCCTGTACCCCATTTGCGCAACATCAGTGTAGTCATAAGATTCCAGTTCAGGGCCTGTAGCACTCATTCTGGTTATTTGCAGCTTCCACTGTTTGCCTTTTCTTGAAATAAGGACAACTTTGACAATAGACTCCTTGGCAAGTCTTATATCAGCAACATCATGAAACTTCTTCCTTGCCAGGTTGTCAGAGTGGAACTGGGCTCTTGCAGAGGATGCTTGCTTTGGTTTGGTCACAGAGACCAGAGCACCCTTAACCTGTTCACCTTCCTTTTCACCAGCTGATTCCTTAGCAGCTTCCATCAGTTTCTTCTGCACATCCAAAGTGGGCATTTTGATTTTGCTTGCCTCTTGGAGTGCAAAAGTTCTGGCAGCTTTGGCAGAGGCTTCTTCTTTTCATAGTGTTTCCAGGGCTTGAAGTTGTTCATCTCTGAACTTATAGTATTTATCCATGGGAAGACCCATTTCCTTTGCCCTGGCTTTGTGAAACTTTAACTCTGCTGCTTTCTGCTGTTCAGGATCAAATACTGCTTTTTCTTTTCCTTTAGCTGTTGTAGTGATAACAGCTTCAGGAGTATCTTCCTCTTCTTTTTCTTCCTGTAAAATGAGATGCCTCCTTCTGCTGCTTGGTCTGTCCTCAGAAATGAAGTCCTCCCCCTTAGACTGAGCAGGGTTTGGAGATTCAGCCTGAGTAGGCTTAGCAGCTTGAGAAGCACCTTCCACTGTACCAGTAGCCGTTGCAGATGCTCCTGCTAGTTGACCAGTGGATACTGATTTCACCGTAGGAGAAGAAGTTTTCTCCCCCTTAGATTTAGTCTTAGAGGCAGACAACTTCTCCCCTTTTGAAGGAGATGGACCAGCACCTTCAACAATTGGTCTGCCTGAAGAAACGAATTCAGCATGCTTGCCAGCAGTTTTGGCAGCAGGTTTGGGACCAACCAGACTATGCACTAAGAAAGCCAGGTTGTCCTTCACCTCTGCAAGTTAGGAAAGACAGTTTTGAAGAGAGGATGATTGGGTATCAGCAAGGGAGGTCAGCAATGTTTTCCCTATCAGAAGCTGTGAAGAGCAAACTTTGGAGTTGTGCAAGATGTAACTCTAGAGAGTCTTGCACATCAGCAAGGTTTGCTGACACAAAATTTGATAGAGAGCCTATTAAGTTGTTTAAGCTGGCCAAAGTGGCAGGAAGTGTAGAATTGCAAGTAGTGAGGAGAGATGACAGCTGTTGGGATATGGCTGTCATAGAGGACACAGAGTCCTGCTGGAGTGAAAGAATGGAGGAGAGGGAGGTGGAGACATTTTGCAGCTATGCAGTGAGTGCAAGCAGCTGTGAGGAGTTGTCAGTTTGTGGAGTGGATGGGAAGGAATCTTTGAACATATCAAAGAATCCCCTAAGCTGTTTAGACACAGAGTCTGAAACGAGAGAGGGTAGAGAGGACATTGAAGTTTCTAAAGATCCAACTTTGTTGGTCAGCAAGGAAAGCTGATCCTTCAAAGGCAGTTCTTTAGGGGATGGAGGTGTATGGGTGGATTGTTAGCATTGTGGTGACTGATGCATGTTTTTGAACATCAGCACCCACAAACACTTGTAGAAAGGGGTTGTTTCTGTGAGCCATTTGGGAAGTAGTGAGAGTAGCAGAAGCACAAGACACTTAGTCGATTTTTAGGGTTCTTAGGAGTGATGGAAGTAACGAGGAAGACAAAGATGAAACAATAGGGGGGTATTTATAGGATTTGAATGTAAATGGGTATGAGAGAGAGAGACATTTGGGCGGTTGATTTGAAAAGGTCGTGAATGGAAAACGGAACGGTTGTCCATGTCAAACCGTTTGTCAGACCACTTGAGCCCTTTTTAATCTCTAACACACGAAACCCACATTATCCGCAGTAATTAAGTTAAATAAAAACAAAAATTAAGTAACTTAATTATGAAGAAAGGTAATTAAACTGATAGTCCAAGCTGATGGTCAAACCTGTGATGAGCAGGGTCATCACAAGCTGTTCACTCTTCAAGCTGCTCCTTCAACCTGTTCAGCTATGTAAGAACAGGTTGTGTTCAATAGCTGATCAGGTTACAAGACAATGTCTTGTATGACAGATTGAGAGAGTGAGCAGGTTGGAGGTTTGATCATCAGATCAGGCTTGACAAATAAGCTGTTATTTGTCAAACCTGTTATATGCTCAAGCTGTTCAAGTTTTGCAGAAAACGGCTAAGTATAGAACATGCATAGCCTATTCTGTTTAAGCTGTTTTGTGAAACTTAAGCAGTGTGAGACATATAAGGTCGTAGAACATTTTGGACACTTAGTCACTTTTGTTTAACATGCCCAGCTTGCTTATGAGATAGTTAAATCTGTTTTCATCAAGAGGTTTAGTGAAAATGTCTGCAAGCTGTTCATCTGAGGAAATAAAACTTACCTCCACATTACCTTTCTGAATGTGATCCCTGATGAAGTGATGTCTTACTTCTATGTGCTTTGTTCTGGAGTGAAATACTGGATTGTTGGAAATAGCTATGGCACTTGTATTGTCACACAGAATAGGAGTTTTCCTAAATACGAGTCCATAGTCTTCAAGCTGATGCTGCATCCACAGAATCTGCCCACAGCAGCTTCCAGCAGCAATGTACTCAGCTTCAACAGTAGAAGTAGAGACTGAGTTCTGCTTCTTGCTACACCAACTAATCAACTTTCCACCAAGGAGTTGACATCCACCTGTTGTGCTTTTCCTATCTAACCTGCAGCCTGCAAAATCAGAATCTGAATAACCTGTTAGTTCCAGGCTTGAGTCTTTGGGATACCGAAGACCCAAACCTGGTGTACCCTTAAGGTATCTGAAGATTCTCTTCACAGCAGCTAGATGTGATTCTTTTGGATCAGCTTGAAATCTAGCACATAAACAGGTAGCAAACATAATATCAGGTCTACTAGCAGTTAAATACAGCAAGCTCCCAATCATGCCTCTGTAAGCTGTTACTGTAAGGTCTACCTAACACGAGATCTATCTAGACGCGAAGCCGTCAACGAGTGCGGAATCCTCGTCAACGGGTAGACGGAAACAACTCTCACACACGAAACACGGAGACTATCAGAGGCTGAACGAACGACACACAAACGATCCTACGAACTGATTCTCTCCGAAACGGCACTAACACTGATGATAAACTCGAGATCGCTTAATGCTTAATCCCTCACGAATTCTGCAAAAAGTCCGATAATATCTCGAGTCTATCCCTAATTATAGAGCCTGATTCGAGTCTGTTATGGGCCAGACTCGAATCTGGCCCAAGGCCCATTCGAGTTTGTCCTCAATGACACTCTCGAATCTGCCCTCATTCGAATCTAGGGCTACATTCGAATCTATCACAGATTCGAATGCCAAGCCTTAAATAATTCGAATCTAGCATTTCACATACTTATCGTCACACAGGGTGTACCAACAGTTACTGAAACAGCTTTGCCACTGGCATCTGCATCCAATTTTACATTGGTTGCCATTGGGGTTTTAATAGGAGAAATTTGATCAAATTTAAACATCTTCAATAGATCCAAAGTATACTTTCTTTGATTTATAAAAATTCCAGTTGAGGTTTGTTTAACCTGCAATCCTAAAAAGAAAGTAAGTTCTCCCATCATACTCATTTCATACTTGGATTTCATGAGTAATGAAAAATTCTTGCATAATTTTTCATTAGTAGAACTAAATATTATGTCATCCAAATAGATTTGAACAAGCATAATGTCAGACTTTACCTTCTTTATGAACAGTGTGGTATCCACTTTACCTCTGGAATACCCATTGCTCATAGGGAAATCAGTAAGAGTGTCATACCAGGCTCTAGGAGCTTGTTTTAGCCCATAAAGAGCTTTGTCCAACTTATAGACAAAACCTGGATGATGTTCATTTTCAAAACCTAGAGGCTGCTTGACATAAACTTCCTCTTGCAGCTTCCCATTTAAAAATGCACTCTTCACATCCATCTGAAATATCTTCATGCTCATGTGAGCAGCGTAGGCTAAAAACAAACGAATTGCCTCTAGCCTGGCCACATGAGCAAATGTTTCATCATAGTCAATTCCTTCCTCCTGTGTATAGCCCTGAGCAACAAGTCTTGCCTTATTCCTAATGACATGACCTTGCTCATCCATCTTGTTCCTGTAAACCCATTTTGTGCCAATAATAGTTTTACCTTTAGGAGCAGTGACCAACTTCCATACCTTGTTTCACTCAAACTGATTGAGTTCTTCTTGCATGGCAGTAGTCCAATTGGCATCTTTGAGTGCTTCATCCACTTTCTTTGGATCTATGAGAGACACAAAACTAGAGGACATACAAAAGTTCCCTAAGCTGTCTCATCTCGTTTGTACCCCTTTGTTGATGTCACCAATTATTTGATCATTGGGGTGACACCTGATCCACTTGGGATCATTTCTCAATGAGGATTCTCCTGTGTTGTTTGCATCTTCAACAGGTCCTGTTGAATAGCTTTCACGATTTTCAGACATACTAATGTCTTGAACCTATTCACTTGTTGAGCATGACTCTCCATTGTTGAACACATCATCAGAAGATCCAGGAAAATCAGCATTGATTGGTTCAGGACATGAGGTTGTAATTAAGTTAGTACACTTATTTCGGATGACTCGAGTTGATTTAGAGAAAATTCGAAATTCAAGGACAAGTGATTCTAGAGACCCGAAAAAAAAATTTTTAACTTAATTTCGGATTATCAGAATTTCGGATGGGATCCGGGATTTGGTCTGAAATAGGTTAAAAGTTGATTCGAATTGATCCGAAATTTGATCCGAGATGGTCCGAATTTGGAATTGTTAATTAAGTTCTAGTTTTTCAGAATTAATAAAAATGTGATTTAAAGGCTGGAAATGATTTCTAAATGTTTGGTTTGAATTTAGGAACAAGTTTTGTTAAAACAAGTAACCAAAATACTTAAAAATATGGATTTTTTAAACAAAACCGAGAATAACACTTAAGAAATTACCGATTAACAATTTCAACGATTAAACAAGAAAACTCTATAATAATTGAACAAGAAATGCTCGAAATCAGTATAAGATTTATTGTTTATGTTTATGGAATATAAAAGCAAGCAAAAACAGAATATTTAAAGAAGATTGAGAGCAAAACCGTGGAAAGTTTCGAAGAACACGAACGATGATCAGTCTAAATCCACTTCTCCGGCTCTAATACCAGTTGTAGAATCGTCCCAGATGATAATATCAGCACTTCGAACAATAATCAATCTCAATAATCAAAGAATAAGAATATTATACTCAATTGTTGTTTAAGAAATCGAGAGAGAATTGAGAAGGGAAAAAGGCGGCCAAATATTTCAATAGTGAATGAGACAAACTTGTGGGAACCCTAGGAGGGTTTCCCTTAAATATTAAATATAACTTTGAGGGATTTACATTCTACATCCCTCAACTTCTAAATGCAATAAATAAATTACAAAGGAAATAAAACACTTGGAAATAAAATTACATGGAAATAAAACAAACTAACTATTACAAAATAAATCTCCACATGATCGAAATGTATAATCTAACAAAATACATAGACTAGATTACATTTAATAAACACAGAACATAAATTAGTAGAGAATGTAACATTTGAGAAAAGAAAATCTATCTTTTAAGAAAGCAGATAAACTATGCAAAAATGTTGCATTATAAATTAATTTATGTTGAAAAATTCAGCATGCCTAACTTGTTCAACAGAAAATTAAAACGTTTTTCATCCAAAGGTTTTGTGAACAAGTCGGCTATTTGATTTTTGGTGTTTACAAAGTGTAATTCCACGGTACCTTTTTAGACATGATCTTTTATAAAAATGGTACGGAATATCAATGTGTTTAGCACGATAGTGTTGTACACAGTTACCAGTAATGGTTATTGCGCTCATGGAGTCGCAATAGATTTGAATTCGGTTGAGTCTAAAGCCATAAACTCGGAGTTGAGTGCGTATCCAGAGTAGTTGCGAGCAGCAACTAGCGGCTAGGGGTGTTCAAAAATTTCTGAAACCGAAAATCGTTTCGATTTTGAGGTTTAATGAACCGGTTTTTCTATTATATTCGGTTTGGTTAACCGAATCCAAAAAAACCTTCGGTTTCGGTTTAGGTTCACGATTACGGTGACGGACGGTTAACCGAAAAACCGAAATAAATTTAATTTTATATATTTTAACTCTTATGCTTATAAATATTAAAATTTATCCCAACAATAATTTAAAATTATAACATATCTATTACTATACATTAATTTTTAAATTCAAAACAACAAAAATTTACAGTTGAACAATTTAATTTAGAAAATTATAAAATCATTTTTTTTTTGTTTTTATAAGATTTTTGAAGATAATGTCCAATCTTTTAAAGATACTATATAGAAAATTTATAGTTTTATTCATCACTTTTATTATCTTAGACAGTTTTAGTTTTTAAAAACTAATTGTTGAAGTTTTTTAATTTAAAATTAATTATTTAAATAAAAAATGGTTAATTGGTTAACTGAATAACCGGTTTTTTAGGTTTAAGTTCACGAAATCCTCGAACCGGTATCACCGATTAATCATCTGAAATGAAATTTCAGTACGGTTAACAATCCATGAACACCGCTACTGGCGACAGCAACGTATTCGGCTTCTGCAGTGGACAACGAAACACTGTATTGTGTCTTTGATGCCCAACTTACCAGTTTATCTCCTAGGAACTGAATGTGTCTTGACGTGCTTTTCCTGTCATGTTTGCAACCTGCATGATCTGCATCTGAGTAGGCAGTTAGCTTAAAACTGGTTCCTTTCGGATACCAGAGACTAAGGTCAGGCGTGCCTTTTAAATATCGAAAAATTTGTTTGACGGCAGCCAAGTGTGACTCTTTAGGATCTGCTTGAAAACGAGCACACTAACATGTAACAAACATGATATTCGGTTTACATGTAGTCAAATACAGTAAGGAACCAATCATTCCTCGATTAGCCATGATGTCTGTGGATTTACCCATTGGATCGGCATCAGAATTTGAGGAAATCGACATGAGAGTTTTCATAGAAGTGAAGTTTTCCATCTTAAATCTCTTTAGGAGATCGTGGATGTACTTAGACTGATTTATGAGAATCCCACCAGGAAGTTGTTTGACTTGTAATCCGAGAAAAATATTCATTTCCCTCATCGTACTCAACTCGAACCTCGATTCCATTAGTTTGAAAATTCTTCACAATGTGAAGGGTTTGTCGAACTGAATATTATGTCGTCTATGTAAATTTGAACAAGTAGAATGTCATGACCTTTATGCCATATGAACAAGGTTGTATCTACCGTACCTTTAAAGAAACCGGAATCGAGAAGGAATTTTGTTAAGCTATCATACCATGCCCGAGGTGCTTGTTTCAAACCATAATAAGTTTTGTCGAGAGCATAGACATATGATGGTCTAGACTCATCAAAAAATCCTTCAGGTTGGTCCCCGTAAACTTCCTATTTTACAATTCCGTTGAGAATTGTCGTCTTCACATCCATTTGATAGACCGTGAAGTCTTTGTGAGCCGTGTACGCCAGGAAGATGCGAATTGCTTCAAGTCTGGCTACTGGTGCGAACGCTTCATCGTAGTTGATGCATTCTTGTTGGCGATAACCTTTAGCCACAAGTCTGGCTTTGTTGCGTATGACAATTCCATTCTCGTCTCTTTTATTCTTGAAAATCCATTTGGTGCTTATAATGGATCAATTCTTTGGTCGTGGAACTAATCTCCAAACGCGTAGACGTTCGAATTGATGGAGTTCGTCATGCATTGCATTCACCCAGTCTAGATCTCGTAAAGCTTCAGCGATTATCGTAGGTTCGATCTTGCTCAAGAATGCGGCGAACATGCATTCTGAGTTTGTTGCGCGTCTGGTTCGAACCGAGCGGACTTATCACCAATGATCTGAGATTCGGTGTGGGATAAAGTCCATTTTCGCATGAGAGGTACAAGGTCGTCTACAGATTGGGGTGAATCAATAGGGTTTGTATCAGTTTGAGGTGCATCGTCTGGTGTTGATGGAGAAGTTTCTGGAATCACGTCAGGATTCGGGTTAAGAATAGAAACACCGGTTGGAGTTTTAGGAGAAGGTGGTGTGAAGTCAGAAGGTGTGGGCTCAGGTGTATTCGAATTAGCTGACTGAGTTCATTTATATCTGCATTGAATATAGAAGATGAGTTAGACTTAGAACTCTAAAATATAAGAATTCAAATAAAATGTCTATGTTTAGATCATCTTGGCCGTTTGATGTGGTGTGCGGTGATGCAGATGGTGTCTGAAGTGGTTCAGACTGTTGATGAGGAGCCGGTTCTGAACTGATTTGTTCAGAAATGTTTTCGGACTCAGCTAAATCATAGAATGTGATGTTTACACGCTCATTAACCGTCCTTGTGCGCTTGTTGAACACCTGGTAAGAGGCTGAATTCTTGGAGTATCCAATAAAGATGGCTTCATCTTCTTTAGCGTCGAACTTACCGAGATTATCTTTATCATTCAAGATGAAACACCTGCAACCAAAGACATGAAAGTGTTTGACATTAGGTGCACGTTTATTAATAATCTCATAGGGTGTTTTGCCAAACTGTTTATTTATGATAGATCGATTTTGGGTGTAACACACAGTGTCCACAGCTTCAACCCTAAAAATGCAGTGGCAGCTTCGAGTATGTGATAATGGATCGTGCTGCTTCAACCAGAGTCATTCCATCGTTCTACAACATCATTCTGTTATGGAGTTCTGGCACCAAAATACTGATGGATTATACCAACGAAATCCAGGAATGTTGATAATTCCTTGTTTTTGAACTCTGTGTCATTGTCCGTGTGGATGGCTTAGGCTTGAAGTTGGAGATTGAGTTGAGTCAATTTCAGAAAAGAAATGATCAAGTCGGGTGTCTCATCCTTCGTGCATAGAAACTTTACCCAGTTGTATCTCAAGTAGTCATCGACCATCACTAATATGTACTTCTTGGCATTGATGCTCTGAATGAGCATTGGACCACACAAATTCATGTGGATTAGCTCCAGAGGTTGTGTAGTGTTAGCAACTAGTTTTGGTTTGTGTGAGGCTTTCTTGATTTTGCTCTTTTCGCAGGCTGCACACAGTTGATCTTTGTCGAACTTCAGATCCGGTAGACCTCTTACGAGACGTTTTGATGCGAGCTTAGTTATGTTTTTGAAATTCAGATGGGAGAATCTCTTGTGGCATAACCAAGACTGTTGTGATGAAGCTTTAGAGAGAAGACAAATCGTCTTGTTGACTTTGATTTGGAGAGATCGATGGTGTACAGATTTGAAGTCGAGTGCCGACGAGAATTCTTTACCCGTTGGAGAGCGAATGTTGCATCTTTTGGCTTTGAACGATACCTCAAGTCCTGTATCACAAAGTTGGCCTATACTAAAGAGATTGTGGCCAAGACCTTGGACATAAGAACCTTGAGTTATCATCAGATTTTCCATTTCAATATCTCCAAAGCAACGAATCTGAGCAACCTCGTTGTTGCCGAATTTCACCGACCCAACCATTAGATGTCCTGTAGTTGGACAGAATATCTTTTCGACCAGTCATATGTCGTGAGCATCCAGAGTATAGGATCCACACACTGTTTTCCTGAAAGAAAAAGTTCGATCAATGTGTGTTGCAATTG
This sequence comes from Centrapalus pauciflorus, assembly GCA_020465985.1. NCBI lineage: Eukaryota > Viridiplantae > Streptophyta > Magnoliopsida > Asterales > Asteraceae > Centrapalus > Centrapalus pauciflorus. The sequence goes on along the minus strand of JAANYP010003703.1, from coordinate 94,649 downwards.
AAGACCGGGTTCTGACAATCTTAATTAAGAATACGATCACGAACGGCGCTAAAAAAAACTTCGAAATGAAATTTTTTTTTTCGATGAGCAGATTTAATAATTATCAATCAAAAACAACCTGGATTTGATACCAATTGTAGGTCCTGAATTAATCAAGCAAACATATAATCAAACAATATATAAAAACAATCACGAACGAGAATAATGATAATAATAATAATAATAATAATAATAATAATAGGCGAATATTATAAACCTTGAACGAAGAACACGAAGTACAAAGGTTTATCTCACTCTATGACTGAACGGATACACGCACCAAACACCTTCAATTATTCGTTTGTATTTTTCTATAAAAACCTAATTAAAGCTTTAAATAATAAACCTAATGAGACCTAAGCTCGTGGGTTAAACTATTAAAGCACGTACAGAAATAACCTATAACTATTACATAAATCAATTAAACTCCTACACTTGATTACAATTAATTAACTCTAACAATTTTTTTAAACAAAGATATTATTAACATAACATGAAAATCTTTGAGGCTAAGAGAAAAAAAAAAAGCTAAAGAGAAAATACATCCAACAATACAATCAAAAAACACGCAACTACATGAATTAATACATGCAAAAACTATAAAGCTAACTCACTAGGTTTCGAGATCTAAATCTTCAAATTCCATGTTATCTACACATTTCTATTGCATTTGTATTTGCTCTCTCTCTCTCTCTCTCTCTCCCTCTCTCCTCTCTCTCTCTCTCCTCTATATATATATATATATATATATATATATATATATATATATATATATATATATATATATATATATATATAACATTTAAACAAAGAAAATGGATTATGAACTTATTTTAATGTATTCTGATTTTTATAAATTTATAATTTTAAAGATAATAATTAGTTAAAGAGTAAAGAGTTTTAATTTGATATGTTGCTATTGTTAGTAAAATGTAAAAGTTGTTGCTTTTATCGGTAAAAAAGAAAAAAAATTATTGCGATTATTGGTAAAAAGATAAAAGTTGGTGCTATTAATGGCATGGTAACCTGTTATATCAGGTTTCCAAATCAAAAATGACTATGATCAGTAAAAAAATATAAAAGGTTGTTGCTATTAATGATAAAAAAACAAATAAGGTTTCTATAAAGGTAAAAATATAAAAAATTGTTATTTTTGATATATAACCCTATAAAGAAAAGACAACAAAAAAAAGAAAAAGAAAAAACAATAAGAAAGTATTAAAAAAATTACATAAGTAGCACTGAAATACAGAACTGAGGTTAGGTGGTGTGTGCAAAATAACGAACCCGAAAACCACCCGGACCGAATCTTAAACGGGTTATTTGGGTCGAGTTATTCGATTTTCGGTTTTCTTAATCGGGTTAAATGGTACCCGAATAATAATTTCGGTTCGGGCATCGGGTAGTATTCATGTTTGTTCGGGTACCATAATAACCGGAATAACCCGTTTAATTTTTAAATTCCCGATTTTAATTAGAATTAGAATTGTTTGTATATAAAAATCTAAAGATTTAAATACCCAATTTTAATAGCCAAACCATTTAACACGTGTACCCAAATTACTCAACCATTTAACCCGTTTAAACTAATTTGTAAATCATTTCATTTTTATATCAAAACTGAATAACTCGTTTAATTCAAACCGATTAACCCGATACCCATTTAACCTGAAACTAATTAACCCGTCCACTTATTTCGTTCTGGTTCGGTCAAACAACCCAAACTTTCAAACCCGAATAATCTGAACCGGATAATCCGATACTCATTTAACCCACCCGAATAACACCCCTACCAGAGGCTAATGACTCAAGTTAACCACCATTAATATTAAGGACCAAAATGTTATAACGTTTCGATTTTAGGAATGTGTTTTGTATAAAATTTTTACAGGGATTAAAACCATAATTCTATATAAATCACATGGACTATTTGTGTAATTTAGTCTAAAATAAATTATGATTAAAAGGAAAATGATCATTATAAGAAATTTAATCATTTGATTGTTTAAACTAACAGTAAACGGGTAATTTTTGTAAGTAACAGTAAAAATAAAAATGTTTATGCAAAAATAAAACCACAAAGATCGAATCTAAAATTTTATACAAAACACATGGATCATTAATGTAATTTACCCTTAAATTAACCGCCTATAACAATACTATAATAATATAAAAATCATTAATTACAATATTTCTTTTTAATAATTAAAAAACATAAGAATTTTTTATAATTTTATTTTAGCTATTTTATAAACCCATGCATTACATGATAATTTTTTAATAAATAATTGGTTTTATAAAATGTATGTAAACATATAATTAAAATATAAAGATATACATTATTATAAAAAAATGCAAGAATAATATTGTTATCTGTCGCAACTAATATTTATCTATCTTTTAAATATAAATGAGTAGTAGCTATATTTTTAACATTCTTCTATTTTTTTAAATATATATATAGATATATTTAATCGATATAATTTCAAGGAACCCCGCCAACCACCACCGCCGCCGCCACCGCGATGAATATGAACATGATGAACAAGAGATGCAACCGATGATGAACAATACGATGAAACACGATGAACGAAGAAGATGATGATGAACACGTTGATGCATCCATTGGAACAATGATGTTGATGATTAACAACGATGCACCATGATGAACACTATGCATAGATGAACGATGATGATAAACGATGAATACGAAGATGATGAACGATGATGATAAACGACGAATATGAAGATGATGATTAACAGTGATGCATCACGGAATGTATTTATAAAATCGATATGCATCACAAATTGAACGATTATTATGAAATGCATCTATATCTCCATCATTCCTTTTGAATTTGTGTGACTTTTGTTAAATTTGGAAGTGATAAATTGAATTTATTTTAACATTTATTATTTAGTTATTTGTTAAAATATTAAATTTAATGAGGTATGCACAATACCCAAAATGCCCTTCCATGTTTTTTTGTAATGCACAAGATATATAAAATTGTCCAATTATTTACCATTTTACCATTTAATCTAATCCATACAATTCTTTGATCTAATGGATGATATAGGTACTTTTGTACCTCGATGCACAAAAGTTCTCAATTGAACCTCCCTATATATATATATATATATATATATATATATATATATATATATATATATATATATATATATATATAGGATTGAGTTCACATGAGAACCCCTCATTACCGTGAGAACGTGTGAACCACTCTAAAATTTGTGCATCCACTGTATAAAATTGTGCATTTGATACTAAAATTAAATGTTTTCGATATATTTATGCATTTCATATAAAAAATTTACGCATCTCATGCTATAATTTATCCATTTTATGTACGAATTGTGCATTTAAGAAAATGGGTGCATTTGATGTTCGAATTTGTGCATTTAGTCTATAATTTAATCAATATAATTTTTTAATGTAATTTTAGTGTTAGATTATGATATTTATTAATATTTAAGACTAATAATGGTTGTAAGTAAAACTTTTAATTTTTAAATTTGTGCATTTGATGAACAAATTTGTGCATTTTGGAGTGGTTCTCACGTTCTCACGGTAACAAGGGTTCTTACCGGAACCCAACCATATATATATATATATATATATATATATATATACATATATATATATATATATATATATATATATATATATATATATATATATATATATATATATATATATATATATATATATATATATATATATATATATATAGATACATACACACACACACACACACACACACACACAAAATAAGGCTCCCCTGCGTACCAAGGAAAATCTCGCGTATCTAACGTACCCCACATAGGCAATGGTATTTTCGTAATTACAACGACCATTCACATTACTTAATTGACCATTCACATTACTTAATTGATCAATCACAACACTTATTTGATCATTCACAAGAATTATTTAACTATTTACACTTCTTGTATACTTATTTTATCATTCACAACATTTATTTAATCATTCACAACGCTTATTTGACCATTCACAATTCTTCAACACTTATTTGATCATTCACAACACTTATTTGACCATTCACATTACTTAATTGATCATTCACATTACTTAATTGATCATTCACATTACTTAATTGATCATTCACAACACTTATTTGATCATTCACAATTCTTCAACACTTATTTGATCATTCACAACCCTTATTTGACCATTCACATTACTCAATTGACTATTCACATTACTTAATTGATCATTCTCAACACTTATTTGATCATTCACATGAATTATTTGACCATTCATAGTATTTATTTCATCATTGACAATAATTATTTGACTATTTACACTTGTTGGGCACAAATAGGCCTCAGTCAAACCTGTTCTACATCATAGGGGGAGATTATTAATCAATCCTGTTTGATGCACTTGAAGGTATAATTTAAGGCCTGTTAATGCCTTATTGAAACCTGATAAGTGATTTGCAATATTAGTCAAAGCTGTTTACCCTGTTGCATTTGTTGCAACTAAGGCAGATTGTCCAAGCTATGTAACTCTGTTGAACAAGCTGGACATAAACTGTCTACGCTGCTCTAACTTGTTGAGCAGTTTGGACAAATTCTAAGTATCCTGTTCTTTGTGAACAAAACCTGTTAATTTGTGAACAGACTAAACACTTTATGGAATATGTTTCCATGTCCTCATGTATTGTTTTGGACTACAAGATCAGTTTACAAAGTCGAAGACAAAGTGGAAAAATAGACGCTGCAAAGACTGCCTACGTTGTTCAGTTATATGAAGACAATGAGGATATTTGAAATGGGTGACAAACCATTTCTCATATCAAAATGGCCATAACAGAAGATGAAAGTTTTAAAGTTGACTTTCCTCTTTTGGTTAAAGCGTTATGCAATAGAGACAAAAAGGAAAAGACAAAGATTCTGCAATGTAAAGACAATAATGCTTTGTCAGAACGTGCAGAAAAGTTGTTTTGTCTTTTTGGAAGGACATCTCACTATCTCTACGTCCAATGAGGAAGCTTCACTGGGATTCTCAGTGAGATTATAAAAGGAAGCTTCTAATGAATGAGAGATAACCAAGAGTGTGATATTCAGAACGTGCAAAGAAATGTGTTTTCATGCATGCAAGTTTGCTTGAATAAAACAGTAAAGTGTGTCCAAGCTGTTCTTGTTCAAGTTATCCGGCCTGTCTGTCTTGTAAACAGTGAGTTCATCTTAGTGAGTGTATTCATTGTATCTAGTCTGAGTGTGTCTTGGATTAGTTAAACATTTGTTGTATCTGTCATCTCATATTGAACCATTCTACAGTTCAGGCTTGTTTGTAATTAACACTGGCTTATAATATACACAAACATTGAGAAAAGTGTTTTGAATTTTAAATAGTTGTATTCACCCCCCTTTACAGCTTAGAGAAACATACTAGGGAAACCTTTTTGGACCTACAACTGGTATCAGAGCATATAGAGTGTGTGTTAACTCTAGATCTCTCATTCTCCCTATTTCCCACCATGGACAACAGTGCTGCCAACTCTTCCTCCTACTATGACAATGGTTCAATGGCAAAATCCCCCAAGTTCAATCATCAGAACTTTTCTTGTTGGAAGTGCAGAATGATTCTCTATTTAGAGGATCTGGATGTACAACTACCAGAGATAGTAATGGAAGGTCCCTATGTGCCAACTTCTGTTACTACTATCACTTCTGCTACTGAAGGAGCTGTTCCTGAAATAAGGACCTCTGAAAAGGCAAAAGCTCAATGGTCTGATGAAGAAAAAAGGCTGGTTGCTCCTGATGCAAAGGCATGGAACAACCTGGTCATTTCTCTTCCCGATGATGTGTTCAAACAGGTTGAGAAAATGAAGACTACAAAGGAGATGTGGGATACGTTGTGTACCGTCTATGATGGTCCCACTATCACACTGGATAATAGGATCAACAATCTTGTTAGACAGTATGAACTCTTCTTTGCAAAGCCAAAGAAGTCTCACACTGAAACTTGTACCAGATTCACTGCTCTAATCAATGATCACAAAGCTATTGGGATCATCAAGGATAGTTTAACTCTGGTTAACAAGTTTTTGGACATTCTGCCTAAGGAATGGAATTATTTCTCTACTATCCTCAGAAACTCAGGCACCATCAAAGGTATGGATCTTGTAAATTTGTATGGGTCCTTACTAAATGATGAACAATTAAGGCAACAGAAAAGAAATGCCTTGGAGATGTCCAAAAGAGGTGCTGCCTTAGTGGCCACCGTGAGACAACCTGCTGGTCCATGTGTGTGATGTGTTCACACAAGCTGATCAACAGGCTGACGATAAAATGGAAGAATTGTCTGAGGAAGAAGACTGTGAAGATCTTATTGAATTTGATGATGAGCAAATGATTGCCATGCTTGTCAGAAAATTCAATAATAAGAGGTTTGGTGGAAAGATGCTGCAAAAGAAGTCAGGTGCCATAAAAAAGAAAGCATTTGACAAAACTAAGGTTGTGTGCTTTAAATGTGGCAAAACAGGCCATATGGCTGCTAACTGTGTGTCTAAAGTTGTTGGCTCAACATCCAAACCATACAAGACAAATAAGGACGATGGCTACAGGGTTAAGTACCTAATGGCCATGGCTAAGCTGAGAAAGTTGGAAAACTCAGTGGCTTCCAACAAGCAGAAGGGACTCATGACTGAGACATGCGACTGGGAGGAATCTGACTCATCATCAGATGAAGAAGATAACAATTGTTTGATGGCCAACACTGATGTCCCATCAACAAGCAATTTCAAACAGGACCTGGCTGAACTGAAGCTCTCAGCAGCTTGGAGAACTGAAACCCAACTATGATGTATAAGGTACAAAATTTTATGGATTATAGTTCTGATGAAAAAGTTAAAATGTTTGAATATTCACTTGTTGATTTAAAAGTTGCTATTGAGAAGCATGATTCTTTGTTGTCTGAGATCTCCAAGTTAAAAACTGATCTTGAAATAAAAACTAATAAATTGGACAGACTCAAAGCATGCCAAGCTTCAAAATATTTTTGACTCTTGGTGTCAATCTGCACAGAAAGTCAATCATTGTATCAGTCAATGGATCCCTACTCAAATCCAAGCCTATCTTAGAGGGGATCTTGATACAGCAGCTTCAATTGTTGAGATAAATAATCTGGAAACAGACTTATCCACTCTTGGTGAGCTTCCAAGTACTTTTATTCAAAGAGTAAATAACAAATAGGTTTATCAGGCCTCAAAACACTGACAGTTGTGTGAAAAAGTTTCAAAAACCAATGATGGAATTTGTTCTCCAACAAATTCGCTTGCTAAGTGCATAACTGGTTCTCACAAACAAAAGAAGGGAAAACAAGTTCAAGCTGCAGCTTTGGATACTAAACCTGTCAACAAGACAGATTCTGGATCTAAAGTTGATGGGAAGAAACATGTTAACCCTTTTAATGCTAAACATTTTGAGAAAAACTTTTCAAAAGGTAAGCATCCCGTTGGTTCTTCTAAAAACAAGAATAAGTTTGCTAAACCTGCTGAGAAGCCCAACAAAGAGAATCCAGAATGTGTTTCTGGGAGTACTTCTTCCAAAAACTCCAAAAAGAGAAAATGTTATAAATGTGGGTAGAAGACTCATGTGGCCAAAGACTGTCATGAAACTGAAGACATAAGGCCTGCTGACACAGCTAGTTCCAACATTGCAAAAACCAGCAGTGTTGGAAGTAACATGGTCATTGAGGAGAGTATCCAAGCTGATCCAATCAAAATAGGAAATATTAGTATTGATCTTACTGGTCCATCAACAAATGTTGATGAAGAAGGAGAACTCATCCTTATGATGAGTTCCCCTAAAAATAATTAATATTTTCCCATGACATTCTGCAGGTTAAACAACCATCCCAGGTTTGGTACTTGGACAGCGACTGCTCAGGCCACATGACAGGTTGCAAGGACTTGCTGAGTGATCTCAGGCCAGAAAAAGGGCCAAAAGTCACCTTTGGTGATAATGTCCAGGGATCCACAGAAGGATATGGAACCCTTCAAGCTGGTGCTGCAATATTCAAAAGAGTAGCCTATGTGTTTGGGCTAAAACATAATCTTGTTAGCATTAGTCAATTGTGTGATGCTGGGTACAAGGTTAACTTTGATGAGCACCTGGGGTACATACTGGATCCCCAAGGCAAAGTTGTGCTATGTGCACAAAGGAAGAAAGGTGTATATGTTTTGGATATGAAATCTGCTGATCCCACAACTGAAACATGCTTTATCTCAAGGAGCAATGCAGACCTAACTTGGTTATGGCACAAAAGGCTATCACACCTGAACTTCAAGAATATCAACAAACTCTGTAAGAAAGAGTTGGTAACAGGTTTGCCCTCTATGACCTTTGTTAAGGATAAACTCTGCACAACTTGTGAGAAAGGCAAGCAGAGAAAAACATCTTTTAAAACGAAGCATCATTTTTCTCTTGACACTCCTCTCTTCTTAATTCACATGGACTTGTTTGGACCTATCAAGGTCCCAAGTCTAGGAGGTAGAAGATACACTCTAGTAATGGTTGATGAGTTCTCCAGGTTTACATGGGTGATCTTTCTGAAGACCAAAGGAGAGGTTGCCAGAGAATTTATTGGATTTATCAAAAAGATGGAGCATCTGAAATCTGCTCAATTTAAGCAGCTTAGAAGTGATCATGGTTTCGAATTCAAAAACAGTACTCTTGAGGACTTCTGTGAAGAAAGATGGATCTCACAAAACTTTTCAGCTGTAAGAACTCCACAACAAAATGGAGTTGCTGAAAGAAGGAACAGAACCCTCATTGAAGCTACTAGAACTATGTTGTGTGCATCAAGTTTGCCTTCATCATTTTGGGCTGAAGCTGTCAACACTGCCTACTTCACTCAAAACAGATCCTTAGTGGTGAAAAGGTTCAACAAGACTCCCTATGAGTTAATCAAAGGGAGGAGGCTAAATATTAGCTATTTCCATGTGTTTGGATGTCTCTGCTTCATTCTGAATCAGAGGGACCAACAGGAAAAATTTGAACCCAAAAGCTGATCAAGGTTTGTTTCTTGGATATTCTGCTATCTCTAAAGCCTACAGTGAATACAACTACAAAAGAAAGGTGATAGATGAATCTATCAATGTCACCTTTGAGGAGTCTAGGAGTTCCCCCACCAAAGCTGTTCCTGAATAAGTTTCAAAAGAGTTCAGCTTTGATGATCTTATGCATTTCATTAATGAAGAGAAGGACTCAAAAGCTTCCACTTCACCCAGAGTGGAACCTGTTAACAACAATGGACATGATGATGACTATGTTGATACACCCTGTGTGAATAAGTGTACTGACATAATTAATACACCATGTCCAGAACCAATCAATGTTGATTTCCCTGAATCCTCTGCTGATGTGTTCAACAATAGAGATTCATGTTCAACAGGTGATCAGGCTCAAGATAACAGTGTGTCTGAAAATCTTGAAAGTTGTTCTGCAACACCTGATGAAGATGCAAATGATATAGGAAAATCTTCATTGAGACATGATCCTAAGTGGATCAGGTGTCACCCCAATGATCAAATAATTGGTAACATCAACAAAGGGGTACAAACAAGATGGGACAGCTTAGGAAACTTTTGTATGTTTTCTAGCTTTGTGTCCCTAATGGAGCCAAAGAAAGTGGATGATGCGGTAAAATATGCCAATTGGTCACTGCCATGCAAGAAGAGTTCAATCAATTTGAGAGAAACAAAGTATGGAAGCGGGTCCCTGTTCCTAAAGGTAAAACTATAATTGGCACCAAGTGGGTTTTCAGAAATAAGATGGATGAGCAAGGTCATGTTATTAGAAATTAGGCAAAACTGGTTGCTCAAGGCTATAGACAAGAAGAAGGGATATACTGTGATGAAACATTTGCTCCAGTGGCCAGATTAGAGGCAATTCGTTTGTTTCTAGCTTATGCTTCTCACAAGAGCATGAAGGTATTTCAAATGGATGTTAAGAGTCCATTTTTGAATGGTAAGCTGCAAGTAGAATTATATGTCAAGCAGCCTCAAGGTTTTGAAAGCGAACAACATCTAGGTTTTGTCTATAAGTTGGACAAAGCTTTCTATGGTCTAAAACAAGCCCCTAGAGCCTGGTATGACACTCTTACTGATTTCCTTATGAGCAATGGCTATTCTAGAGGTAAAGTGGATACCACATTGTTCATAAAGAAAGTGAAGTCTGATATTATGCTTGTTCAAATTTATGTGGATGACATAATATGTGTTTCTACTAATGAACAGTTATGCAAGAATTTTTCACTGCTCATGAAATCCAAATATGAAATGAGCATGATGGGTGAACTTACTTTCTTTCTAGGATTACAGGTTAAACAAACCTCAAATGGAATTTTAATTAATCAAAGAAAGTATACTTTAGATCTTCTGAAAAAGTTTAAATTTGATCAAAGTTCTCCCATCAAAACCCCAATGGCAACCAATGTAAATCTGGATGTTGATGCCTATGGCAGAGCTGTTTCAGTAACAGCTTATAGAGGCATGATTGGGAGCTTGCTATACTTAACTGCTAGTATACCAGATATTATGTTTGCTACCTGTTTATGTGCTCGGTTTCAAGCTGATCCTAAGGAATCACATCTAGCTGCTGTAAAAAGAATCTTCAGATACCTAAAGGGTACACCAGGTTTGGGTATTTGGTATCCCAAAGACTCCAGCCTTGAACTAATTTGTTATTCAGATTTTGATTTTGCAGGCTGCAGGCTAGACAGGAAAAGCTACTAGGTGGTTGTCAACTCCTTAGTGGTAAGTTGATCAGTTGGTGTAGCAAGAAGCAGAACTCAGTTTGTAAGGTCTACCTAACACAGATCTATCTAGACGCGGAACCGTCAACGAGTGCGGAATCCTCATTAACGGGTAGACGGAAACAACTCTCAATCAGAAACACGGAGACTATCAGAAGCTGAACGAACGACACACGAACAATCCTACGAACTGATTCTCTCCGAAACACAACTCACGCTGATGATAAACTCGAGATCGCTTAATGCCTAATCACTCTCGAATTCTGCAAAAAGTCTCATAATTAATCGAGTCTATCCCTAATTATAGAGGCTGATTCGAGTCTGTTATGGGCCAAACTCGAATCCGGCCCAAGGCCCATTCGAGTTTGTCCCATCTAACACTCTCGAATCTGCCTACATTCGAATCTAGGATCACATTCGAATCTATCACAGATTCGAATGTCAAACCTTATATAATTCGAATCTAACTAACTTGTATTTGAAACTTATGTTATTAACTTATGTTTGAATTAATCTTTGAACTTTATGTTTGATCTTCTTGTAATATGTTACATCAAGTTCAAACACACAATCAATAACTGCCAAACATACATAAACATACATATCAAACACTAGTTAATTCCAAATACTTTGAATATTACTTAAACCAAAATGTTAAATCACTTAGACTGCTATCGTCACACAGGGTGTACCAACAAACTCCCCCTTGACGATAGCTTCTAACTATTTACATCAAGTTTAAGTACTAGAACTATATATACTACTGCCTGCGTATAAACCAGCATCTATACAAACTTTTACTACCTTCTGGAACTTCCTGGCTTCAGATCTCCATGCTTCAATAAAGAAGACAGGTTGATCATGTAGCTTCTTCAGGTCATCCTTCGATAGATTTATTAAGTGCAGTGGATCATACACTCTCAAAATCACTTTGTCCTGTGTATCTTCCATGACTGCTTCTGCTGTGTCATTATCGACGTACCACCATTTCATGTTGCTCAAAATGTTCTGTGGCATCGATTTCATAGGCACCCTTTTCAAGCATTTGACTGGTTTATAAACCATTCTGGCCCAAGGCCTTCCCGTATGAGGATCTATCCTTGATCCATCCTCTACTCTTTTGCCTGATCTCGGCTTAAGTCTTTCAAACTTTCCCGAACGACCCTCTTTTCTTATTATTTTTGCCATAACTTCAGCGTACGGGTCCTCGCCGATATTGACCAGTTCTTTCCATGCTAATTCCTTTACTTCAATCTTTGGCAGTGAATTGAATGCTTTCAATGTTCGCCTCAAGTATTGGAGGCCATCTCTTCTTTTCAGAATATACAGCTGCAGTTCTCGGTCAAAGAACCAGCTTATAATCCCTCCTGAGAAATTTCCAGCACCCGGAATTCTCATCTTCTTTTTCATCTTCAGCTGTTCTTTCTTTTCTTCCTCTTTAAACCAAAGCTTTATCAATTCAGCTCTAGATGGCTCTTTCTCTGCTGCTTCAAGTTCTGTATCTTCGACTGAGGCTATCTTGATGTCATCAATATCTATCACATTGTGATTGTTGCCCACATATAATTCCGTGATAGGTTGTGAATTTATTATCACCTCGTTGACGTTATCGTCCTCGTCCTCTATCACTTCGTCGTCAGATTTCCAGTCAACAATCTCCTCAGGAATGAATTCCCCTTCCTCTAACTCTTCTATTTCATCTTCAAAGTCAAATTCCATTAGCTCTTCCTCAATGTCTTTTAGCGCATCTATCATGTCGCTATCCAAAGTTCTTGAAGAACCAGCCTCTCCTCTTTCACCTTCTGTTTGACTTGGCTCCCCCTGAGATTGAGCAGCCTGAGCAGCAGAAAAATCTACTGGCTCATCCTGTCTTTGAGAGCTGGGATCATTGCCTTGGTTATCTTCTTCATCATCATCCCTCGGCCTCTGTACTTCTTGATCACGGCACGACGTCTCCCCCTGAGCCTGTAAATTTTTTATTAACTGCTCAATTAGGGAGCGCATCGCCCTTATCTCAGCTGCCTGATCGCAAACAAAAGTCTTTAACTCTACATTCTCTCCCTGAACGTTTTCCACAATCCTTTTTCAAATCGGCATTCTCTTTATCAAGATTTGCATTATGAGCCTGAATTTCACCGGTTGCCTTTATGAGGCTTAAGATTTGGACATTTTGGAAATCAACACGAGCTTTAAGCTGCAGAAACCTTTGGTTGTCGGCGTATGTGGTCGAGGTTGATGGGATGGATTGAATCGGAGTTGGAATGATTGGCGATGGGATATACGGTTCATCTTGAGGTGGTGGTGGTGGAATGGTGGTTTGAGGTTCTTGAGATTGAGGGTTTTGAGGTTGCGGAGTTTCTGGTTGTTCTGCTGAGGCGGAAGACGATCCTTGCATAAATCTGTGACGCTTGGTCAGGGCTAAAAAGTTATTAAAATTATGAACTTAGAATCCAAGATTAACTGATTTGAATTTACAGAGTATAAATCCAATAATCTTGCTTTGAATCAAAGTTTAATTAAGAAGTTTGCGGACATAACACTTAATTATTTTGACAAAACTTCAGAATCAATAATAGCATAAAACATAGAAGTAATCAAGACTGTTTGTATTGCTGAATTCAATGATTACAATCACCTCTAATCTTGTTTGATTGAGACGAAGACCAAACTGTTCTAGGGTTTTACAACCTTAGAGGCTTATGAAAACTCTATCAATAAAGCATTACAGACTCAAAATAGTAGAAAACTCTGTATACAATAGAAAGACCTGTTCTATGTATTATATTGCTTTATGGACGTGTTTCCTTGAAGGACTATGACTTCTCTGATAGAGATATGGCTGGAATCTTCTGTAGATATCTTCCCTGAAAATCAGCACATTCTGTTTATGAAACTGTTGAGCAGCTTGAATGACTTGACAGCATGAACTGAGGCAGCTTGAGTTGTTTTGCCTGGCAGCTTTGCACTTTTACACTGCAGCCGAGTTGCTTCAACTAGCAGCTAGAACTTTGTATTGACACAGAAAATCTACTAACAGTCTGAGAAGTCTAAACTAACAGCTTGAATATACTTAAACTATTTCCCAACAATCTCCCCCTAACTTAAATTCTTTATACAAGACTTTAAGTTCTATACAAATAAGGAAATGAAAAAGTAAACTGTTATATACAAACCAAGGCTTTCAAAAACTTACAACTGTGCAAGCTTCTGATCTACAGCCTTCAAAAATTCTCTCTTCATCTCTTCTTTATCACAAGATATCCTAACTGTTTTTATTTGAAGCAGCATATCTTTTGAAAAATTATAAAACTCGAGATTGAAGAAAATACCAAATCCATCTTTGAATTGAATTCTGTAGGTTCTGGATTTGACAAAAATATGTACTTCCTTGATCTGCTTCCCTTTCTTCTCAGCATCTTCCACTTCTTTTCTTGCAAATTCAGCATCAGCAACTGAACTTAGATCTCTGATGAGTTGTTTTACTTGTGGAAGATCAGATCCGACTTGAGAAACAGACCCTATGTGGTACATCTTTATTAGTTCATCCCTGGTCAGCTTATGGACCATCTGCCAGAATGTATCATACTCCTCTTCTGGTCCAGATTCTCTCCTTATCACAAACTTGACCCTTATATTTCTTTCATCCAATGACTTAGCAAACCAGTAGTTGATTTCTGGCTTTGTGAAGTCATGTTGATCAAGCAACTTTTCTATCTCCATAGCCTTTTGCAAATGGTGCTGAAAGATCACCCTCTTAACAGTTGATGGAACAGAAACAGTAGGTTGATCAGTGGGAGCAGGTGCATTGGCAGCTTCAGGTTGGACTGGTTTCTTAGTGGGAGCAGGTGCATTGGCAGCTTCAGGATGGACTGGTTTTGTTGATGGTTGGACTGATTGGGACGGTTGAACTGTTGGTACTGGCTGAACTTCTGAAGAGACTCTTGTTTTCTTTCTTTTCTCCATATCTTTATCATGTATTGCCTGCAGCCTCTCAGTAGGCATAGACTGAGCAATTTTCTTTGGAATATCTGCTGCAATGGCAAAATTGATTAAGAATCTTCTCTTCTCAGCCTTGGTATGCCCAGTTGGCATTCTCCTCTTCCTTTCACGTTGCTTTACCACAAACCCTCTTAGGTAGTCTCCTAAGGTTTCATCATCTTGCATTGGGGCATGGGTTTGCTGGTCTAAGGCCTGATCTTGTTCTTCTGCTAACTTTCTGGCAATCTCAGCATCAAAGGCAATCTGGGCTTCTCTGGAAGAAAATTTGTGCTTTGGAGACTCAATGAGAATACCCTTGCCCTAATCTTTTGTAGCAGAAGATGTAGGTTGGACTGAAGTAGATGGAGCTTGAATACCTTCTCTTATAACAACTCCAGTTGCTCTTGTAGAAGCAACTTGAGTTTCTAGGCTAACAGCTTGAGAAGCTGTTGGGACTGCTAGCCTAGAAGATGAAGCTGTTAATGCTGCTTGGACTGTTGGAGTTGGAGCTGCTTGGACTGGTTGAGGAACTTCCTGATTCTCCCCCTTTTTGGAAGCATTGGTTTGGTCAGAAGGACCTACAACCTTTGCCACATGGGTTTGAATCAACTTCTCTAGTTTGATGAGCTTATTTCCACAAAGAGTAAACCCTTTGTGTAGATTAGCCAGTTTCTGATTGTGAGCAGCTTCTGCCTGTTTGAGTGCATGAATTTGTGCCCCCTGTGCAGCAATGATGGACATTTGGTATTCCAACATTGTTACAACAGGTTTCAGCTTTGGATCCGTTAAGAGCATCAGTTGCAGACTAGTCTAAAGATCAGATAACACCAGGGGTGTTTGTGGTCTATCACTGACATTAACACCAGAAGTAGGAACCTCTGGGCCCCTCTTTTCTTGGTACTGGGGACTTCCAGCTCGTGTTTGCACACTTGCTGTTGCCATGGGTGTGGTCTTAGAGATGTTGGCCCTGTCCTGTGCCTCTTGTGCAGAGACATCAGTAGTGCCAGCCACAAAACCCATATGAACAGTCTCAGAAGAGATGTTCACCTCCTGATTGAGGTTGGGAGTGTCCTCAATTGGTTCCCTTTGGATATTCTGTGCAGAAGGATTCTCCTGCACAGGGATATATGGCTCTTGTCTGAGGGAGGAGGAGGAAGGAGCTCCTCGTCCCCTTTTCCTTTTATATAAGTATTTTAGTGGGCGTATGGGCTGTTCAAAAGGATCAGAGGGAATATCTGTATCATGAGGAGTGGGTTGGGGTCCTGGGGTTGAAGCAGTAATGTTGGGATGTGTCTGCTCAGGCCCCTCTCCTCTGTTTCTTGTGATGATGTTCATCATTGCAGAGGGCAATGGAGCATCAATGCTAACAAAATTGGCACTTGGCTTTATCAGCCTTTTGATTGAAGATAGTGAGTGCCTATGGGAAACATATATCCTCTTATGTAAATTTAAATAAGTGGTGCAGGTGTGTGCAATTACTTTTGCCAAAAATCGAGGATACATCAAAAATTTCCCATGCTTCAAGGAATGATGCCCTAACATTCCATGAAAGATCATATTTGAAAAATTGAACTGTTGGCCAGTAGAAAAGCACACTAAGGCAGTGGCAATATTTGAAGAAAATTCGGACCAACCAGTTCTTTTGGGGCTTAAACATTGCTGAATAATATGCACAAGGTATTTCCATTTAGGAGAAAAGTGTGCTTTCAAGAAAGTAAAACAATCAGCAGGGCCCCTATATCCGATATTTTGAAGACCAAAGTGTAAAGCAGTAAGAGATAGGTCTTTTATACCTGTGGCATCTTGAAGATGCAGATGATGTCTGATGGACTCCTCGGTGATATTGATGGTAGTACCATCGATTTTGGAAGACAGGGTAGGCACTCCATTGATGGTTTGAACATAGGCATGATTCCAGAATTGCTCAATATGAGATATGTATATAGTGGGGTTGATATTGAGGGCATAGTGGATATGGGAGTGCCTGAGGAAGTCCATCATCTCATGGAAGGGTTCAAGGTCAGTGTGTTTCAGGGTGTATGGGAGGCAGTTGTGTTCTTTTACGAACTCCATTGATCAAGAAACGACGGTTTAGGGTTTAGGGTTTGAAGAGAATGTGTGTATCGTTCAGAGAGAAAGCAGAAGGCCGTGGAAGAAGAATATGTAACTGGTAGTTACAACTGAACGAAACTGGGACCTTTAAAGGTTTCGAAAAGGTTAGGTCCCGCGCACACATTTTGAAAATTACCTAAATACCCTGCACACTTTGACAGATCAAGTGAAAATAACTAGCAGTCCGAGAAAATGAACTAGCAGCATGAGAAAAGACTCATGCTGTTAGTGTAAATTTGTGCAAATTTTCAATGGAACAGTGTCTCCCCCTTAAATTAGCATATTGAGTTGATAATAATAGAAATCAATTAATCCATGTTTACCATACCAATGTTTGATATTAGGAAAGTGAACCTTCCTACATCAAAAGGTTTTGTAAATAGATCAGCTAGCTGATCATCTGTATGTATTTTGGTAACTTGGATTAACTTCTTTTCATTACAATCTCTGATGAAGTGAAATCTGATTTCTATATGCTTGGTTTTTGGGAATTTCACTGGGTTTTGCACAATGCTAATGGCACTTGAATTGTCAATATAAATAGGAGTGGATAAGAAATTCATACCATAGTCTCTTAGCTGATTTTGAATCCACATTACCTGGGAGCAGCAGCTTGCAGCTGCTACGTATTCTGCTTCAGTGGATGATGTGGAGACAGTTGTTTGTTTCTTGCATTGCCAAGAGACCAGTCTTGCTCCTAAGTATTGACATCCACCAGTTGTGGATTTTCTGTCAATGTTGCAACCACCATAGTCACTGTCAGAATATGCAGTTAGTTCAAAAGGAGAGTCTTTGGGATACCAGAGGCCTAAATGTGGTTGGCCTTTAAGGTATCTGAAAATTCTCTTAACAGCAACCAAGTGAGAATCCTTTGGTGAACATTGAAACCTGGCACACACACAAACAGCAAACATTATATCAGGTCTAGAAGATGTTAGATACATGAGAGATCCGATAAGGGATCTGTATAGATGAATGTCCACATCTATGCCATCTTTGTCTGTATGGAGCTGTTTATGAGGATCCATTGGAGTGCTTGCAACCTTTGTGTCTTGATAGCCAAACTTTTCCAGTATGTCTTTGACATACTTTGATTGACTTATGAATAGACCAGTAGGCTTCTGTTTGACCTGCAGCCCTAGAAAGAATGTGAGTTCCCCCATTGAACTCATTTGAAACTTTTTATGCATTAGGGCCTCAAAATCTTTGCACAACCTATCATTAGTTGAGCCAAAGATGATGTCATCAACATAGATCTGGACAAGAAGAATCTCAGCTTTGATGGATTTAGTGAAAAGTGTTTTGTCCAGAGTGCCTCTCTTGAATCCATTCTGTAGAAGATATGATGACAGTGTGTCATACCATGCTCTGGGGGCTTGGTGAAGACCATAGAGAGCTTTGTCTAGCTTGTACACCCTGTCTGGCTACTTGTAGTCTTCAAAACCAGGAGGTTGACACACATACACTTCCTCTTCAATTGTCCCATACAAGAAAGCAGACTTAACATCCATTTGATACACTTTAAAGCCTTTGAAACTTGCATATGCTAGAAATAGTCTGATGGCTTCAATTCTTGCTACTGGAGCAAAGACATCATCATAATCTATTCCTTCTTCTTGAGTGTACCCTTGTGCTACTAGTCTTGCTTTGTTCTTGATGACTATCCCTCTCTCATCCTTCTTGTTTCTGAACACCCACCTTGTACCTATTGCTCTCTTACCTTTAGGAAGATCCACCAGAGTCCATACATTCTGAATTTTGAACTGTAAAAGCTCTTCTTGCATAGCTTCAATCCAGGATGAATCTTTTAGTGCTTCTGATGCCTTTTTGGGTTCTAGTTGAGACATGAAGCAGGCATGTTCAAAAGCAGCTAGGCTGAATTCTGGAACTGCTTGTTCAGCAGCAGCAGTCTCATTGTGGACCATCTTCCTTGTTTGAATAGGAGTGCTTGGATCACCCAGTATTTGATTGAGAGGGTGATACTTATGAACTCTTAGTGTGGGCTCTCTCTCTGTTTGGAAGGACGTTCCAAGGTTTGTGTCATCTCCATCAGAACCAGTGATTGGTTCAGTTTCTTGAACAGCTTGAGTTTCTAGGCTAACAGCTTGAGAAGCTGTTGGGACTGCTAGCCTAGAAACTGGAGCTGTTTCCTTTTGTGTTTGAGCCGTGCTGTCAGGACTTGGGAATGGCACTTCAGTGTCTGGATTTGCATCATGTTGAGTGCTCAGGACCCCTGGAGGATCACATGACAGAAGTGGTAAAGTGGTGAAATCATCCCAACTTGTTGAATCTGCAGCAGTCTGAAACTTTGTGCCAACAGCATGAGAAATTGTATTGGCAGCTTCAACCCTGTATGGATCAGCTTCTGCAGTAAACTCATCAAAGCTCAGAGAATTTGTTAGTGAATCTAAATCAAATAACCAATCAGGACCAGTGCCTTTGATGTTAGCAGTATTTTCATTAAATTCAACATTGGCACTTTCTTCAATTGTTTTAGACACACTGTTGTATACTCTATAGGCTTTGCTTTGAGTTGAGTATCCTACAAAAAATCCTTCTTCAGCCTTACTCTCAAACTTCCCTAAGTAAGTCTTAGTGTGAAGAATAGTACATGGGCATCCAAAAGGCTTGAAGAAAGCTATTAGGGGACTTCTGTTGTGGAATAGCTCATAGGGAGTTTTCCCTTGTGATTGAACTACTTGAACCCTATTTAGAACATAACAGGCTGTGTTAACAGCTTCTGCCCAGAAAGTCATAGGCAGATTGGAATCAGCTAACATTGTTCTAGCAGCCTCAATTAATGTTCTATTCTTTCTTTCAGCTACACCATTTTGCTGTGGTGTTCTTGGTGCACTATATTGTCTAGCAATACCTTTGGACTCACAGAAACTGTTTAGAATTTGATTTTTAAATTCAGTTCCATTGTCTGATCTCATCACCTTAACTTTGGAATTGGATTGTTTTTCTATCTTAAGGATAAAAGACTTAACAAGCTCAGCAGTTTCATCTTTGGACCTAAGAAAGTAAACCCAAGTAAATCTGGTGAAATCATCAACAATGACTAAACAGTATGCCCTTTTATTCAAACTCAAAACAGATGTTGGACCAAATAGATCCATATGTAACAGCTGAAGAACAGATGAGATTGAATTTACTTCTTTGGTCTTATGAGAAGTTTTGTGTTGCTTACCCTTAAGGCATGCTACACAATGATCATCACAAATGAACTCCTTTTGTGGTAAACCTCTTACCAGATTCTTTTTAACTAAATCATTCATGGACTTGAAGTTCATGTGACACATCCTTCTATGCCAAAGAGCAGACTCATTTGATGATGCTTTGGATATTAAACAGCTTAAAGTATTTGATTTAGTCAAAAGAGATGTGTCTAGGCAGTAAACATTGTCCTTTCTTGGTGTTCTAAGTAAAACCAGATTTTCAGGAATTTTGAAATCCTTTGAAAGAACAATGCACTCAGAATCTGTGAACAGAACAATGTTTTGTTTGTCACAGATTTGTGAGACACTCAATAAATTTACTTAAGCTGTTCAACATACAAAACATCATGGAATGTCATGTTGCCTGCATTTACAGTACCTTTACCTGTAACCTTACCTCCTTTTGAGTTGCCTCCAAATGCAACAAAACCTCCATCAAATCCTTTGAAATTTGACAAGCATTCAGAATTGCCTGTCATGTGCCTAGAGCATCCACTGTCCAGATGCCATCTTGTCCTATGAGGAGACCTGTGGTTGCCCTGCACAAATTACAGCTTAGTTAGTAGTGGAGTAAACCCAAACCAAATTGGTTTTGGGTTGGCCTTGTACATTGACATAACTAAAAACTGTTTTTGACTTCTTGTATTTTGTGAGATCTACTGATGGAGTCTTTGGAGAGTATTTAGTGATAATATGAGGTATCCAATTATTTTGATCATCTTTTCTTCTGACAGTCTCAGATGATTCACTAGCAGCTCCAGTTTGATGCCCAGCAGCTTGAGCTGTGTTTGTAGTGCTAACAGTTTCAGTTTTTGCACTAACAGCATCAGATTTTGACTTAGCAGTCTGATCTTTTGCATTAGCAGTTTGAGCAACAGATTTGTCCTTGACACACCATATTTGTTTAAAACTTGATTTAGGCTTTGCCAAAACTTGTTTTTGATGTGTGGACTGTTTTTTATTAACTTTTGAGAGTCTGTGATCAACTGTTCTCTTTGGAGCTGCTGTGGAAGGTTTCACTTTTGAGTGCTTTGCCTGTTTAGGATTTGATTTTGTGTGATGTACAGTCTATTTTGCAACAGCTGGTTTGTAAAAACAATCCTTGGCTAAGTGATTCTTCCTTCCACAGTGAAAGCATCTTTTGACAGTTTGAATTGGAACACCAGACTTTTCTGTCAATTTCTGGTTCCTGTTTCTCTGGTTTCCTCTTACCTGCTGTTGTTTAGGAAACTTTTGAACACCATGCTTTTGGCATGTGCAGATAGAAACAGTTTTACCTCTTTTAGTTCCTTTTGATGAAGATGCAGTGTTACAGTTAGAATGTACAGAAACTTGTGGAGTAGCATTGCATTCACTCATCTTCTCTTTTCCTTTCTTACTGGGAACTTGGACTTCTATGGGTGCACTCTTTGTGTCATAGTCTCTATTTTGACTCTTATCTTCTTTTAATTCAGGACTGTTATCAAGGATAGGATCTACAATAGTCATAGACTCATCTAGTGGTTCATTAACAAGTCTATCAGCAACTTCACTCATTGGATAAATGTACTTGTTATTATATGGAGGTGGAGTAGCTCTGTATCCTATTCCTTCTTTGGGATTGACCTGAGATTTGACTCTATCTTTGAATTGAACTTCCATTAGGTATTCTAGCTTTTGATTTGCTAACTTGAAGTTACCTAGATCTATGTTAACAGATTCCAGTTTCTCATTAGCTTCTAACACCTTCTGTTCAGTTTCTTCTACCTTTTTATTCAGAGATTCTATTTTCTTATTGAGTTCCTTTTTCTCCCATTTATGATAGTTTCTATCATACCCCATTTGAATCTCATTATCCTTATAATCATTGATCTGCTTTTCCAGATCTTCTATGGCTTGCATATATTCATATCTCCTTTCTTCCATCTTAGCTAGAGTTTTGCACATGCTCTCATTATGATCTCTGTATTTTTTAACCATATTTTTGCATGATTGAGAGCAGAGTTTAGAGTTTACCTCAGATGGTAGTTCAGTTGAGGAGACATTTGAGGTTTCTGCCATAAGTGCTTGATTTTGGAATTCTTCCTCTGTCTGATCACTCCAGTCAAACACATTGTCTTCTTGAGAGACAAGTGCTGTTGATGAGGAAGCTTGAATGGGCTGTGAAGTCCTTGATGGTTGTTGACCTTGAGATCTACATTCTCTGGCAAAGTGACCAAGCTTATGGCATTTATAGCATTCCACTTTTGATTTATCAAAAGATGGTTTGCCTTCTGTTTTGGCTTGAAAGTTGGTCCTTCCAGTTCTTTTCAGGAATCTTTTGGCTCTCATGGTCAGCATTGCATGTTGCCACTTTAAATCCATCTCTTCAAGATCATCAGGATGGATTTGTTCCAAGTCTTCAACATTTAGAGCAAATAATCCATCATTGGCAACAAAAGCTTCATAATGAGTTTCAGCAGAATTGCCATCACCACCTGAAAAAGAATCACAGTTATTAGATTTTTCAGAGGACAGAAGAGCAGTGTTGTGATTATAAGAAAAGGATATCTTTTTAGCATCAATTTCAGTCTCAAACACTCTTAGACTGTTGTACAGATCATCCAATTCTATCTCATCAAGTGTGTCTTTTGTTCTCCACTGTGCAGCATAGACTGTCCATTCTTCTCCAAGAGATCTGAGAAACTTTCTGTTGACTTCATCTTGATCCAGATTGACCTTTGCACTTTCCAGTTCACTTATCAGTTTGTTGAACCTGTCAAAGATTTGAGTGAGATTTTCATTCTTTCCACCAGAAAAGTTTTCATACTGCTGTTTCAAGAGGTCCTTTTGATTTCTCTTGGTACTTGCATTACCAGCAAACCTCTTCTCTAAGGCATTCCAAAGAGAGTGAGCAGTATAAAACTTTTTGAACTGATGTTGATAAGCATTAGGAATGGCTATTTGTAATAATGTGAGTGCTTTCACTTCATTCATTCTAGCCTTCCTTTCAAGTTCAGTTTTTGGAGGAGTTTTGACTGGTTTTCCATCAGCATCAAGTTCTGGATCAACTGCAGGAGGGAATTCAACAGCTTCCCATATGGCATAATCAATGAATTGAATATGCTGTTGAATCCTGAGTTTCCACATCTCAAACTCAGTGGGCTTGAGCAAAGGCACTTTGAGTCCTTGCCCAGATCCACTGCTGCTATTTTCAAATTCCATTGAAAAAGATTAAAAAAAAAATTTTGAAGAAAGTTTTCGACTTTGAAAAACAAAGAATAACCTGTGTCTCTGATACCACTTGTCAGAATCTAAATATAATGAAAATTATGAATAACCAAGATTAACTGATTTGAATTTATCAGAGTATAAATCAATAATCTTGCTTTGAATCAAAGTTTAATTAAGAAGTTTGCGGAATAACACTTAATTATTTTGACAAAAACTTTCAGAATCAATAATAGCATAAAACATAAGAAGTAATCAAGACTGTTTGTATTGCTGAATTCAATGATTACAATCACCTCTAATCTGTTTGATTAGACGAAGAACACAAACTGTTCTTAGGGTTTTACAACCTTAGAGGCTTATGAAAACTCTATCAATAAAGCAATTACAGACTCAAAATATGCAGAAAACTCTTTCTCTATGCGTGTATCTTCTATACAATACTCTGTCTATTTATATTACTTTATGGACGTGTTTCCTTGAAGGACTATGACTTCTCTGATAGTAGATATGCTGGAATCTTCGTGTAGATATCTTCCCTGAAAATCAGCACATTCTGTTTATGAAACTGTTGAGCAGCTTGAATGACTTGACAGCATGAACTGAGCAGCTTGAGTTGATTTGTTCTGGCAGCTTGAACTTTTACACTGGCAGCTCGAGTTTCTTCAACTAGCAGCATGAACTTTGTACTTACATGAAAAATCTACTAACAGTCTGAGAAGTCTAAACTAACAGCTTGAGTATACTTAAACTATTTCCCAACATTGGTTGTCTGTGAAAGTGGATGATGTGGATCGTATGGATTGTATGGGAGTTGGAATGATTGGCGAGGGAATTTATGGTTCAACAGGTGGTGGTGGTGGAATGGTTGTTTGAATCGGTGGAGGTTGAGGTATTTCTGGCTGGGAAGTAGAGGCCAAGGGAGCTCCCTGCATGAACCTATGGCGTTTGGCCCTTTGCCGATGTACCAAAGGTGCTACTTCTTCCTCTTCTTCATAATCTGAGTCATCTGACTCCTCTGAAGCTCTTTTCCTCCTAACTTCTTCCTCAGTCACAACTAAATGTGAGCCATATGTCCCTATTTGGATGGACGGATCTGCAGTTATAGTATCTGGAGCCTCAACCTCAATCTCTTCGGTTTCTTCATAATCAGAAGTTGAGACGGCTTCGCCTTCTGGCGCTGGTTGATAATCATCTATTTGTTTAAACACATCAACTTCTTCTTCTGGAGGCTCCAATAAATCTCCAACTAATTCAGCCGTGATTTCCTCATTTGCATTTGGACCGGCTGCCCAAATTTCTTCCAACGTTTGTAATGTCAGATCAAATTCAGATGGTGCCCTCGAAGGGCCAGCCTCTTCCGGCTCTTGAGTTTGGCTTGTAGAAGGCCTATCTGCCTGATTTTGTCTCGCGGAAGGCTTTTGTCTTCTTCTCTATTGTTGAGGGCGTGGTTGTTGCTGTGGCTGTTGCTGTTGAACTTGCACCTCCCCTGCCCAGTTGGCATCTTCAGGGACTACAAAATTTGGATCGATTACAACACCAAAAAATGGTCCCTCTACTGGGATAGCTAACCTTCCTCGATGAGAGGAGCAATCGGCAAATATTCTCTTGTCGATGACAGCAAGGCTCTGAATATCATTAAGCTGTGGCAGATTTGGCAAGAAGTGCCTGATTAGCAGCATCACGAAGCGAGGATATAACAAAAATCTTTCTCTTTCTGGAGCTGTTATTTGATGAACGAACTCAGAAAAGAACATTTCCGAAAAGCTGAACTTTTGATTATAGACTAACGCAATCATCCCCGACTGGATCTTTGAAACAATATAGTCAAAACCGGCCTTCATTGCCGCAAAACAAACCATGAAGACATGAGCTAGATATCTCCATTGACCAATAAGCCCACTTTTCATATACGACGACTTCGTGACATTCAGACTATATCCCATTCTCACAAAAGCTGCTTGCCTAATCGCTAATGGGAAATCTATCGGCCCGTTCTCCTGCTCTTGAGTGCCTAGCTGCAGCACTTGGCATAGCATGTCAGCTGAAAATACCAAAGGATACCCAGCAATCCTTGTCCTCAAAACTGTTGGGGTAACAGAACAATCCACTTGCAGATGATCATAGAATTGACGCACGTACGGGATAACAATTTGAATATTGTGAGATAGCGCAAACGAAATTCTGGATCCCACCAAGAAATCCACCATCTGGCGGAAGGCTTGCGCCTCAGGAATAGCATGGTCAGGAGAAATGACCATGTTATGCTTTGGAACAAAAATTCTTCTCCGCCATGTCTGCACAATATAGCAAATAAAATATTAGAATTATTAAAAAGAAATAAACTTGTTTAACTTCAAATTTGTTTTATTTTGAACTTGTATAAGGACAAAATCCAACACTTATGAATTTCTACAAGTTTAATTAAAATTTTAATTAAATAATTCAAATACACTGTCAAATTCAAACAACAGATTCGAATGAACACTCATTCGAGTTTAATAGCCTTTTCGAGTTTAGTGACAAACTCGAAACTGGCCAAGAACAAACTCGAAGGAGTCGGCCACAATCATCACAAAAATCCAAGATTTTAACCGTGTTAGGCTTAGAAAATCACATCTATTAGTCCTACTAGGTTCTAATCAATGATATTTGAAGTCAATTTGACTTTTCACCGGTTCAAAGTTTGTAATTTTGAAAAACAAACTTTCTACCAATGAAAATTCAAAATCCAATAATTTTGGCCTAAATGGAGTATAAAACTACCTAAAATCTTGTATAATACACTTGGTTATACCTAGATCTACTAGTAGTATCGAACCCAAATGAACAGAAACTCGACAAATAGTAAGAATATCGAAAACGGCAAACTTGAGGAACAGTTTCGAAATCGCTCAGATAAACTCGAAGGTATAGATTCGAAAGTAGGTGATTTATGACCATCACTGTTGACCTATTTATACCAACAACATTCGAGGTTGTTGCCACTCTCGAATTTACTGAAAGACTCGAGGCCCTGCCATATTCGAGTTTCGCTTATACTCGAATTCAATCTGAAACTTTTGAAAATTTCGAGAATATTTGAAATAAATTCAACTTTTTCAACCTTTTCAACCTTTTCGAGTAACGGAAGAAACTATGTCAAATCTTTTACCCTAAGCACAAGATTTTCACGCAATGTTTATTTTATTCAACTAGGAATGCACCCTCAGAAATTTTGACCTTTTTCCTAAGTAAAAATAAAGTAAAATAAAATAAACTAAATTAAAATTAAAATTAAAATTAAGTTAAAGTTAAAATTTTGAACAAAAATTAAACTTAGACTAATCTACATTATCTAGAATTTACAACCTATACTAAAAACTTAACAGAATATTTTTTTTTGACGGGTATAGTCAAAGAAAGGTTCAATCAGATAGCGGTGTCAAATACGCACTTTCAGTAGTTAAACTTTCACACTTAGGAATTTTTTTGATTCCTTTGATTGTTTGTCGTGAC
This sequence comes from Centrapalus pauciflorus, assembly GCA_020465985.1. Taxonomy (NCBI): domain Eukaryota; kingdom Viridiplantae; phylum Streptophyta; class Magnoliopsida; order Asterales; family Asteraceae; genus Centrapalus; species Centrapalus pauciflorus. Next base: position 67,808 of record JAANYP010003703.1, on the reverse strand, counting down.
ATAAATTTCTAGTCGGTTGTTGGTATGATTTTCCCTTTAAACATGCTACATTTCGAAATATCCCTTGGCCTTTTTATTTATCATGAAATTATCTTACGTGACTCAGACATAGACACACTTTTATGATCAACGCATACAGACAATGATTCTAAATTTTTGGTATTTGCAAACTTTCTTTAAAAGGCAAACATCGGACACAGGTCTGTATTTACATACAACAAAGTGTCTTAGTTTGTCTTAAGGTTTATTTTTAAAGCTAGCAAGACAACGGTGACAGGTCTGTACCGACGTACAACAAAGCGACTTATCTTGCTAACCCGAATCAAAACAGAGGCAACAGGTCTGTACTTACGAACAACAGAGTTACATGTTTTTGACTCTCAATTCAGTATGATTTTTCTATGATTTCCATTTTAAGATGTATTTGATGTTGCTATACATCCCCAGAAAGTTTGCATACCTCATTTATAATCAAAGTTTGTATGTCTCATACATAAAAATTAAGACCGACTGGTCATACATCTAAGTTAGTGACACGTTTGACTTTTTCTTGAGTATTTCATTAGCCTTGAGATTTCCTATATGTATTGTGCCTACCAACATATCTAACTAGATAATGTACAACACTTAGAATTTAAGGTGCATTATGTGTGAAAGCCTAAACACTTAGAGTTTGTAAACGACTGTGCTAATTATCGTCACTTTGAACCTATGCATCTAAGACTTTACTCTTTTTCTGATATTCTCTTTTTTTGAATTTTTTATGATTTTATCTCTTTTTTCTTTTGTTTTTCATAAGTAATAGCAAGAAAATAATATAACCTACTAACTTACTAAAAGTAGAAACTATCCTAGTTTACTAAACTTACTATAAAAAGAAAGAAAGTCTACTACTATATAAGGAAATAAAAATTCTACTAAGGTCAATTCACTCTGGGTTGCGCATTCCATTTAGTTGAATCAAATATTCAAACCGTGACTTATCAATGGCTTTGGTAAATAAATCCGCATTATTATCGTCCGTTGCCACTTTTACCAACTTGATTAAGTTCTTTTCAGCACAATCACGTATAAAATGATGTCTTATGTCTATGTGCTTTGTTTTACTGTGATTAACTGGATTATTAGTTATTGCGATAGTAGAATGGTTATCTATCCTAATAGGAGTTTGAATGTAAGCCAAACCGTAATCCCGCAATTGTTGTTGTATCCACAGAACCTGTGAACAGCAACTACCAGCAGCAATATACTCGGCCTCGCACGTTGACACGTCTACCGACGTCTGTTTCTTGCATTGCCAGGAAACAAGTCTCCCTCCAAGGAATTGACAACCTCCAGTTGTTGATTTGCCCGTCAAGCTGCATCCTCCGTAGTCAGAATCCGTGAACGCCTCCAATTCCAGATCTCCCTCCGCGTGATACCAAAGTCCCAGCTTCGGTTTCGACTTGAGGTATCGCAGAATCTTCTTCACAGCTTTCATGTGCATCTCTTTCGGATTAGCTTGAAACCTGGCAAAAATACACACAGCAAACATAATGTCAGGTCTTGAAGCAGTTAAATACATAAGTGATCCAATCATGGCCCGATATAACGTCGGATCCACATCGGTATCACTTTCAGTACCCGGTTCGAGATTGTGATTCACTTGAATCGGCGTGCTGAAATGAGCTGTCAGTTTCGTCCCTTCCATCCCGAAGTGCTCTAATATGTTGTAGACATACTTCTTCTGATGGATAAACATATCTTCCTTCTTCTGGTCAACTTGCAACCCCAAAAAGAAATTCAACTCACCCATTGCACTCATCTCGAATTTTGACTTCATCACCTTCTCAAAATCCTTGCACATTTGCTCGTCTGATGATCCAAAGATGATATCATCGACGTACACTTGTACCAAGATGAAGTGTTCTCCCTTTCTCTTTACGAACAAGGTACTATCTATCCCAACTCATTCAAACCCATTTTCTAGCAGATGGTTGGACAGAGTCTCGTACCATGCCCTAGGTGCTTGATGCAATCCATACAGAGCCTTATCTAATCGATATACTCTATCTGGATATTTTGGATCTGTAAACCCGGGCGGCTGTTCTACATACACCAGTTCCTTCACTTTCCCATAGAGGAAAGCACTCTTAACGTCTAGCTGATATACCTTAAAGCCCTTGAAGGAAGCAAAATCTAGAAACAAATGAACTGCTTCCAACCTAGCTACTGGCAGGAACACCTCATAGTAATCGATTCCCTCCTCTTGGTTGAAACCCTTTACAACTAACCTAGCCTTGTTGCGAGTGACTATACCTCGATCGTCTCTTTTGCACTTAAAAACCCATTTGGTTCCTATTGCTATTTCCCCTCGAGGTGATGGAACTAACTCCCACACTTCTAGTTTCCTAAATTGAGAGAGCTTCCTGCATCGCTTCAACCCTGGAGTTATCCTTTAGTGCCATTTGCACATTTTTCGGCTCTACTTGCAAGATGAAACAACAATAGAGGCAGGTATGAAAGGCCTCAGAGTCATTTATCATCGACAACAACACAGTGTTGTTATTTAAACTACTCCTAGTCCTCACACCCTCATTAGGATTTCCTACGATACTTTCTATAGGATAGTTCTTGTTGATCCTAGAAGTCTCTATCTCGTCAATTCTCAGATTATCTCCTAAGTTAGATCCTATTTCACCTAATGGGGGAACAACTTCAGATTCCACATTTTCCTCCTCGTGGACAGTTTCCTCAGAGTTGGAATTTGTTGTCTGAGTTTGATTCTCAGTTGAAGATGCTTCTGGATCAGTGACTTCTGGAGATCCATCTTTAGTTGAAGTAGGCTCGGATGTGGATTGAAATGTGGTCCTCAGAAAGGTATGACCTTCGTCATTCAGATTCAACGTCGCCATGTCCTTTTCGATAGTACCTACATTTTCATCCAAAGGAATGTTAAATGACTCAAACAGTTTGTCATAGTCAAACATCCATTCCAGACCTGTTTGGGGTTCATGTGTATAAATTGTGACTTCAATGTTATACACAATTTCTACTGTACCATTAGTTTTGTTAACAACCCGTTTGTTTGGTGAGTTCGGCACATAACGTAGGAAGTATCCTTCGTCAGCCTTTTCACCAAACTTAGGTTGATGTTTTGTTCGCAATAAAGTACATGGTACCCCAAAAGGTTCGAAGCCAGTTAAATTACGTGGCCGTTTATTCAAGATTTCAAAACAGGTTTTGTTCAAGGATTTGACTGTAAGGACCCGATTTAAAATATGACATGCGGTATTCACTGCCTCCCCCCAAAACATGGTAGGAAGCTTTGAATCCGAAAGCATGGTCCTTGCAGCCTCAATCAATGTCCTGTTCTTTCGTTCGGCCACCCCATTTTGTTGTGGCTCATAGGGTGCACTAAATTGATGCACTATGCCCTTTGATAGGGAATATACACCAATTACAGTGTTTTTAAATTCAGTTCCATTATCACTACGAAGCCGTTTAACCCTTGTTCCATAGGAATTCTCCACTTGGTCTAAGAACCCGATGAGCTTAGAAGCCGTCTCGTCCTTTGTACCTAGAAAGAAAACCCAAGAAAATCGTGAGTAATCGCCAGTGATAACTAAACAATACCAACTACCACCTATACTCCTTTTGTTGATTGGTCCAAAGAGGTCCATATGCAGGAAATCGAATGTGGTAGTGATGGAGTTCTGAGTCTTGGACTTGTGTGCCTTCTTATGTTGTTTCCCCTTCTTGCATGGTAGACACTTATCCTCGAACTGAAAACTCTTCATAGGCACACCTTGCACTAACCCATGTTTTGTAATATAATTCATCTTTCTCAGGTGCAAGTGTGCCATGCGTCTGTGCCACAAAACTGATTCCGTCTCTGAAGCTTTAGATAACAGACAGATTGGACCCATCGAAGTTTCCGGCTGGTTCATATCGAGCATGTACAAGTCATTCTTCCTTGGAGCCCGCATCAATATCCACTCATCTAGAATCTTGAACCCCGGTTTTAGCACAAACGCCTCAGTGTCAGTGAACAACACTAAATTCTTCTTATCACAGATTTGAGATACACTAATGAAATTGTGAACCAGTTTATCAACATGATAAACTTGATCCAACATGATCGTCCCATTAGTGACCACTCCAGTACCCGTGATGTTTCCTCCCTTATTTCCCGCGAATGATACAAATCCCTGATTCCCTCCCTTGAAGTCTGTAAGTAGACTTCTTTCCCCTGTCATGTGCCTGGAGCATCCACTGTTGACGAACCATTTGTTGTTTAGACCTGTGGTTATCTCCTGCACACGAAAGAAAATAGGTTAGTTATCACGGGGAACCCAAGCCATAACTGACTTGGTTATACCATTCTCGTCCACATACTTAAACTCTTTCAAATACCCATCTCGCCTTTCAGGTGACTTGGGTCGTTGAACGGGAGTTTGTTGTGGTGCCGAGTGATTTATGTTCGCTCTTTGCCTTTGAGTAGGCATTTGCTGTGGAGCTCTTGAATAATTACGATTATATTGCATTTCAGATTGATATCCCTGAGCTCTACTCGGTGTGTGATGTCTAACAGGAGTGTGTGACCTAACCGGAGTGTATGCTCTGCTAGGTGTTGTGCTCCTATACTGTTGTTGAGGTCCAGACCTAGATTTATTAACGACTCGATTTGGTGAATTAGTCCTAATCACTTCTTTTGGTCCACTTTTCACCGGTATTTGTTTCACAGCCTGTTTTGGTGTAGCCTGCACAGTTTTCTCGGTACTATGAGAACTACTAGTGCTCGCCACACTTGTTGAAGGCTTAGCTTGTGTTGGCTTCCCTGTCTTAGGTGTAATGTCAACTTTCCAAAGCGGACAGTTAGAAGCAACATGCCCCCGTTCGTGACATCTAAAGCAGGACATCTTCTCAATGGACTTCTTGTGTGTGCCCTTTGACTTAGGTGTCTCACTAGTGTCTGGTTCTTTTTGTGCGTCTATAGTGACTGGTTCATCATCCTGATAATTAAAATCAATTTTATGTTTTCCTACAGGTGTTTCACTAGAGGAGGACACAAATTTGACTTTCTTAATCTTGACATTTGTATCAGTCACCTTAGGTGTGTTTTCCTTTACAGGCTCAGATACTGGTTCAGGTATTTCCTCTAAGTCTACTGATTTCTCAGTTTTCTCCTTAGGTTGAGGCACATAGTTGTCATTAAATGGTGGAGGAATCTCATGAAATCCTAGACCTACCGGCTTTTTAGATTGGCGTTGTGCATCTAAAACTTTCCCTAGGTTAAGACTTGAGTTCCTAAACTTTTCAAGTTTACTATTGGCCTCAGCTACCTTAACCTTAGATTCGGCTAGCTCTACTTCTTTGATCTTAAGATCTTTGGTCAAAGCCTCTACATGCTCATACATCAGTTCTAATCTAACACACTGCTCACTTAGCTTGTCTTTTAGAACTATGACATCTTGTGCATCAGCCTTAAGCTTATCCCTAAGATCTTGCTTAATATCGATCAGGCTAGCATTATCTGATTTTAATGATTCATTTTGAGGAGATATATTTTTATGTGATTCTAGTACTAAATTTAACCTATCGTTAGAAGTAGCACATAAAACACACAATTCATGGAAAAGAGAGAAATTCAGACTTACCTTTGTATGATCTGATTCAACGTTGGCCATTTGAGCGGCAAACTCCAGAAGCGTCTGATCATCCGACTTCTCCACCCACATCGGACTACTTTCCTGTTGTATGCTGTCCCCTGAGTTCTGCTCTGCTTCTTCACATCCACTCTCAGTTACTTCAGCCATAAAGGCTCTAGCGTTAGATTCTGGATGTGTGCTCCAGTCGTAAGTACCGTCCAGCTGTCTGTCTGATGTGACGTTAGATAACAGACCAGCTATGTTTGCCTGACTGGTTGAAGTGCTCGGAAGATATCTCTGTTGTGATTAGTTCTGATACTATCCATTATTCTGATTCTGCCCTTGATAATTTTCTACCTTCGGTCTCTGAGACTCTCTAGCGAAGTGTCCTAAGCCTTGGCAGTTGTAGCATTTGACCTTGGACTTATCAAAGCCAATCCCTTTGTTATTTATATTCAGATTTGTCCCTGTTCGTTTGATGAATCGTTTAACCCGTTGAGTTACCATGGCCAGTTGCCATTTGAGATCCATCTCTTCAAGGTCATCAGGGTCTACCTGATCGTAATCCTCATCCCAGAGAGCAGGATCGTTGATTTTACCTTGAACGCAATTTCCATATGCGGCCACAAATGAAGCCAACAAATTCAAATGCTCTTCGGCCGATTTAGCGCTCATCGGCATCTTAGAGTATCCCTGTGATGTGGATGCCGGAGTAGCCTGATGTTGCTGTTCTGCTGGTCTCCAAAACCCTAAGAAAGCTCTATTCTGTGCGTCTTCAGTCTCTGCTGGTGACGACGTTTCACACGTGAAAAAGGCTGTAGCTGTCTTCATTTCAGCTGCCACTAAAGGTTTTGATTTTCCAAAATACATTGCTGGTTTTTGGACTTGTTCATAATCCGTTTTTGCCTTCAGTAACTCAAAATGATACGCCCGCAGCGTTCCCACCACATCCTCCAGAGATTGAGTATAGTATTTATCTTCATCAAGCTTAATCATGGCCACGTTGTTAGGCACAAAAAGGCCTCAGTCAAACCTGTTCTACATCTGAGGGGGAGATTTATAATCAAACCTGTTGATGCATTTGAAGGTTGAATTTAAGACCTGTTATATGCCTTATTGAAACCTGAAAATGATTTGCAATATCAGTCTAAAGCTGTTCTATATGTTGCATGTGTTGCAACTTAGACAGTTTGTCCAAGCTGCTCTGTCTGCTGAACAGGCTGGACATAAACTGTCTACGCTGCTCTACACTGTTGAGCAGCTTGGGCATTTTTAAAGTGTTCTGTTCTTTGTGAACAGAACCTGTTCTTTGTGAACAGGCTAAACACTTTATGGAATATGTTTCCAAGTCATCATGTATTGTTTTTGACTACAAGATCAGTTTACAAAGTCGAAGACAAAGTGGAAAACAGAACTGCTCAGCCTGCCCAAGCTGTTCTGTAACATGAAGACAAAAGGTTATTTGAAAAAGGGTGACAGACCTTTTTCTTATATCAAAATAGGCCTTTACAAGGAAGAAAGACGCAAAGTTGACATTCCTAAATTAGTTAAAGGCAATGCAACTGTAACATCCTCGGATTTATTTTAATGTATTTTGGTTAATTAAGTGGAAAATATATATTTAAGTTGAATTTGGGCGATTATTATGTATTTTGGATATTTAGCAAGTTTGTTGCTACTTTTAAGAAAATTGAACTCAGAATCAATTTTATGGAGTATTATGAATTTAAAAGTTATTTATGATAATTCTAAGATTAAATCAGTATTTTATGGAACCGGTTAGGTCGAGTGGTGAAATGTGCAAAAATGACGAAAGTTGTATAAAAAGGGTAAAAGGCTTCATTTTTCCATTTTATACTCTCTCTCTCTAGAATTTTCTCTCTACATCTCTCTAAGATATTTCACAAACCGACCGTCAGATTATCGAGAATTATACATCAACGGAAAGATCTCGTGGAGTACAACAATAATCTACAAGCGGATTTTTGATTTCATACGAATTGAGGTAAGAATCGACACTTTTAAGTTTATAGTTTCGGTTTTGAAGAAAATAGAATTTCGAATCTGTTGTTTTGTGTGAATTTGAGCTTGTTTTGCTTGAAATATAGCAAGAATATGATAGTATATGCATAATAGAATCGAATCTAGGCCTGATACTTGATATATGCATGATTTTTGACTTAGAAATGAAAGATTTAAGCTGAAATGATGAACAAACTCGAATATGTCAAGAACAGAATCGAAATGCATGAACAAACTCGAAATTTGTGCTAGATTCGAGTATATACTCGAGTTTAACCATCAGATTCGAGCAAGGGTTCGAATCTATCATTATAGGTTCGAATTTAGCCCCTAGATTCGAATGGGGTTCGAGTTTAGCCCCTAAAGTCGAAATGGTTCGAATCTAACAGGAACTCGGCGAGTTCCTATACTGAACTCGGCGAGTACTATTCAATTTCGGGCAGATTCGAATGGGTTTTAAAGGGGTCGAATCTATGGACTAATGATTACACTTTTGGGATATTTTTGGTAGTAAATTAAGGTATATAATGAAAGGTTAATTGGAAATAAAAACACACCAATTGATGGTTTATATCATGAGTTATATAAAGGACAATGTATGAACATGAAATGGGTTCAAACTTAATTATGGTATGAATTTGGACATGTACCCAAAATGGGGGAAAATATCGCCAAACTTACGAAACTTGATTTTATGGATTTAAACGGATAATGATATGAGGAATTGTTGTAATTGATTTAACAGGTCCCTTGTGGTGTTGTTTAACCCACAGTGGGGTACTTGGAGGATCCGGTTGAAAGCCCGAAGAGAAATAATATCGGTTAAAAGATGAATTACGCACCCACTGTGAGTACAGTAGATTTCGCATGTTTATATTTGTTTTATGGAAGCTTTGCCTGCTGAGACTTGTTGTTTCATTGATTGTTTGGAATTCTACTAACTTGCGTAGATTTAGATGCACATTCTTACTTGTTGCATGTCCTTTCGGTTGTTGTGCATCTAGTGATGGACCGGTGGGTCGCATCAATTACTCTGATGTTACTGTGCTATATGACCTGGAGCTGATCCCTCCTAGGCCCGGTAGGCAGTATGTCATCCCCGATCGTACGTTTGTCTCAGATGGTATGTTTAAATGCCGAGCTTTGAACTCGAAGGGGCTGCGGCTCTGGTCCGTACTTTGTGTACGAAGAGGATATCCGATGTTGGTCATCTGTGTTATCCTTGGGCTTCATAAAAATTTATAAATGCATAATCTCTGTATTCACTAAGCATCCTCTTATTCCCCAGTTGTTGATTTTTATTTTACAGGAAAAGGGAAGTCTACTGCTGGACCTTCTAGTTAGGTCGTTTGGAAGATTTGGGAGACTCGGCACTATTTGATCGGTAATTGTGATTTGGACAATGTTGTAATATATTCTGGATGATTGTAATAAATGTATGGGTGTGTAGACTTAGACTTGGTACCTTATAGCACCGTAGGGGGTTTAACACTTTTTGCACTACTTTATTTATGTTTTTAATGCTTCCGCACTTAATTTAGGTTATCAGATCATTATGTTATTGTATGTTGGTGATTAATCCTGGGTGTATTGTAATTGGTGGTTGTTGTGGCAAGGGTGTCACACGAGATGGTATCAGAGCAGTTGTTTGAGATTCAAGAGTCCGTGAGGTCTTGATCTCAAACATTAGGTAATGATATGTAGTGGTTTAAGTAATGATCTGAACTAAGATAGGTTACGATCTAGTAATTATAAGAGATTGACTATCATACGGGACAAATGAATGGTGTCTTTAAGTTTATGACATGTTGCTAAACAAATTATATGTTTATATTACAGAACATGTCTGGAGGAGGAATGACACATGAAGAAGCCAGAAAGATGATGCTAGCTATGATGGCTGAGCAGAATCGAATGATTCAAGATCAGTTTCGGGCTCGAGATGAGGCCGAAGCTAAACGAAGAGAAGATAAGAGGAAGAATAAGGAAAGAGAGAAAAGCAATGACGAACAAGATGACAATACTGGGTCATCTAATAAGCCCAAGGGCTGTCGGTTTAAGGATTTTAAAGGAAATGGAGCAGTCGAGTTTAATGGACTCGGTGATGCTGTTGCTGCTCTGGAATGGATAACAACCACAGAACGGACATTCCGAATCAGTGATTGTGCTGAGAAGGACATGGTCCGGTTCGCTACTGCTATGTTCACCAAAGACGCAGTAATGTGGTGGAATTCAATGGTGAATGCCTTAACAATGGAGAAGGTTTTTAGAATGACATGGGCTGAGTTTACTGAAATTTTCACTCAGCAATACTGCCCGGCCGATGAACGCCGAAGACTAGAAGCTAAGTTCATGACACTAATTCAGGGGACTAAGTCTGTGTCCCAATATGCGGTAGAGTTCACGAGGCTAAGTTTATTTGCGCCTCATCAGGTTGATACAGAAGAAAGAAAAGTTACTCGAATTGAGGTTGGTCTTGATTTGGAAATCCGAAGGGTGATGAGCAACGTACGTTACCCCACGTTTGCTAGTCTGCTGGAAGCTGCCAGAAATGTAGAACAGATCCTGATTATGTCAGGATATGTGATGGGGTCTGCTGATGCTGCTTCAACTAACCCAACTCAACCTTCACCGCCGAAACGTCAACGTGAAGGAGGCTACTCTGGTTCTGCACGATCATCACAGTACTCGCCACCACAGTCTTATCGTCGGCAGTCTAGTTCTCCTGGTCATGCTTGTGCATGTTTCTGCTGTGGAGAATTGGGCCACTACCAAAGTGAATGCCCACGAAGATCGGATGCCTGCCATAAGTGTGGTGTATGGGGACACTACAGTAGGAATTGCAGAAGGAACGATCCAGCTGCTGCTGCACCATCGTCGACTCGATCATTTGGAGGATCAAGTGGTGGTTCAGTCAACCGCCGGAACCAGCCAAAAAGGGGACAGACTAGTGCATTTCAGATTACCGTGGAGGAAGCTAGGGAAAACCCGGAGGTGGATGCGGGTACGTTTATAAGTTAAATTTATGCATGCAATGATGATGTTTAATTCTGATATCAACAAGCCTTTTTGTGTCTACTGTTTTGAACAAACGACCAGTCATGACGCTGTTTAAGTTACTGGCTAGATTTGACATAGAAGTTACTAGTAACACATTAGCCGAGTTAGAATACCTATATCATAGTCGTACCTTAGAAAATTAAAGATGTAGTCTTCAAATTTGGATCTTACTCCTTTATCATTTAGTGAATGTAACGTGATAAATATAGAAGATGTCGACGTTATAAATAAGAATGACAATGTCAAAAAGGAAATATAATGCTACTTGAGGATAGTATACTTATTGATATGATAATTGATCAATAAGAAAGTTAAAGAGACTTTGGACAGTAATGAAATTTGCTTATACCGTAAAGAAATGTCTAATACTACGATTCGGAATCTAAAAGAGATTCGGAGGTGGTCATGAGTTTTGTTTAAATTCTGGTGCCAATTAATTAAATCGTAACTACTGCATTTGTGCAATCAATGTTAGTCTTTTGGACTAAGTTGATAGTTGTGATTGATGTTGAAATTGCTAAGTAACACATTAGTTAACGTAGATCATGTGTATCATGATTGTACTTTAGTGATTGAGGAGGTAGTACTCAATCCTGACTTGATTTCAATAGAGATCGGTGATTTGATACGATAATTAGAAAGAATTTATTAAATATATGTGACCAGACGCATGTAGTTTGCAATGAAGGAATAATAAAGATAACTTCGCCGAAAGGAGGCGAGAAAAATTGTATATATGAGTATTGGAGAAGTGGGGATCAATGTCTAATGATGATTGTTAGGTCCCAAAAGCTGATTGCTTAGGGTCGTGAGTCTTGTATGGTATATGCTATTGATACCAAGATTGAAGAGAGAAGTGTGGCCGATGCGCCTGTTGTCCCAAATGTTTCCATAAATGTGTATGGAAGACTTGTCTGGTATGGCACCTGAAAGACAAGTGAAAAGTTGGTATTGACTTGATTCCTGGAGCTTCTCCAAAAGTTTGTTATTCGTACTGTTTTCTATCTACTGAATGTGCATAGATTAAAGTGGTTTGAACAAATTGACTATAATAAATAAATATCCGCTGCCGAGAAATGATGATTATTCAATTAGCTGCATGAGAGCTAATTATTTTGCTAAGATTAATCTACGAATGGGATATGATTAGTTGAGGTCCGAAGAGGGAATGTGCTGAAATTGGCTTTCAGGAATATTTATGAGCACTACGAGTCTCTGGTCACGATATTTTGATTAAGTAACACCCCAACCGTTTTATGGACATCATGAATAGAGATTTGTATATCAATGATGGGGGAAATCGGTAATTGTAATTATCGATGACATTCGGGTATAAGTTTTAAGTTGAATATGTCAAAACGTGAATTTTGATTACAATAGATTATAATTTGTGGTATGTGATTTCTGGAATTGGATCACGGAGGATTATGTTAAAAGAGGAATGATTGAGAATTTGGAATCTGTCTCGCAGTAATTACAGATTTAAGAAGTTTTCTACGATTGGTAGATTGTAGACAACTTGATTATTCAATATATTTTATATACAGACTCAAGAAGTTTATTATTGGAAAGATTTTGCACAGATGTACGTGGGAAAGGTTATTAATATTGTTTTAGTATTCTAGACTCGATTATGTCAGAATAGAAGAGTTGTTTCATTTTCAACTCTTGGTTTGTGTTATAAGTGGGATTAAACACACATATAGCTATGAGTACAGCTTACTGACAACTGATAGAAGATCAGAATGAATGGACTATTTCCACATCGGAATATATGATGAGACACCTAAACCAATCAGTTTTGAGGGAAACGATGTAGTATATTTGTTAGTATCACCGATGAGGTGTATTACTTGTTTTGAAAAAGGGATAAAATTTGCACTAAGGTGAGTTGGTTCATTGAGAATAACAGAAAAGTTAGGAATCTGTTATCTCATTTAGAATTATTTAAGGAAATGTCGAAATAGCACTTGGTATTTCATGAAGAAATCTTTATTAAATCTTCACAACTGGTAATGAAGATTAGGCTGATTATAATGAATTAGAAACGTACAACCTGATTCGATTCTATTATGCATTTATACGTCATATTCTTGCAATTTCAAGCAAAACAAGCTCAAAATTTCACACAAAACAACAGATTCGAAATTCTATTTTCTTCAAAACCGAAACTAATAAACTAAAAGTGTCAATTCTTACCCTCAATTCGTATGAAATACAAAAATCCATTTGTAGATTATTGTGTACTCCCAGATCTTCCGTTGATGTATAATCTCGATAATCTGACGGTCGGGTTTGTGAAATATCTTAGAGAGATGAGAGAAAATTCCTAGAGAGAGAAGTAAAAATGGAAAAATGAAGCCTTTTCCCATTTTTATACAACTTCGTCATTTTTGCACATTTCACCACTCGACCTAACACGGTTCCATAAAATACTGATTTAATCTTAGAATTATCATAAATAACTTTAATTCATAATACTCCATAAAATTGATTCTGAGTTCAATTTCTTTAAAAGTCAACAACGTCTAATATCCCAAAATACATCATAATCGCCCAAATTCACTAAATATATAGTTCCACTTAATAACCAAAAACTATAAAATAAATCCAAGGAGTTACAGCATGGGCTCCACCACGCTCAACTTCGTCCTCGAAGTTACTCGGATTCAACATTGTGAATATTTTTCTACATTCCGCCTTTGTCTCCCACGTATGGTCTACTCCTTGGTGTGCTTCCAACGTATCAATACTATTTTAATCTCTTTGTTCCTTATTTCTTCTTAACACAGTATTCAGAATTACTATTCCACTTTTCAACATATACTAACCCTTTCTGATT
>JAANYP010003703.1:0-54229 GCA_020465985.1 Centrapalus pauciflorus | reverse complement strand
CGAGAGGCTTTGCATCAAGAGCCACCAATCTTTTTTTTCATCAGACATTGAGGATTTTGCTTTCTCAAACTGTCTGATCTCAGGCGCAGATAAGCAGCTCCTTCAACAGCAGGAGTTTAGGAGAGTTATTGTTGTACAGAGTTGGCACATACGGATCCTCCATTACAATTTCTGGTAGTTTACATCCAGATTCTCTAAGTAGAGCATATTCTGCACTTCCAACAGGAAAAACAGTTCGATGTTGAAACTTTGGCGGTTTGCCCATGAGCCATTGTCATCTATATGCGAATTTGCAGCACTGTTGTCTATGGAAATTTTGGGGAGATTAGAGATCTAGAATGACAGACACTCTAAACCGCTCTGATACCAGTTTGTAGGTCCCCAATGATTATCCCAGTGTTAGCTTTAAGTTGTAGAGGGGTGGGGTGAATACAGCAATCAAAAACTACACCAATTTCTCACTGTTTGTATGTCTTCTAACAAATGTTAATACAACAAGCTTGAATGCTGAAAGGTCAAGCTGAGATTGAGATGATTGAACCTTATAACAGTCTATTTAACTAGTCTAAGACTTAATTATTTTTTTTTTTTGTTTTTTTTTTACTAATCTACAATGAATACATCACTAAGAATCAATCACTGTGTTTACAAGCTCTGAAGGGAACAACTTGAATTAAGAACAGCTTATCCACTGAGCACTGTTTTATTCACTGTCTGACTTGCATGCATGAAAGACACACTTTGAATGCATGTTCACTCTTGGATTCAGCACTTAAGCTTTTTCTGCCTTAACCGATCAATCCTTGGACGTTTCTTTTTATACCCACTAGAGGATTAAGTGAAGCGTCTTTCATTGGACGAAATGAAAAGGAGAAGTCTTTTTGAAAAGACAAACATAACCTTTTCTGCACTTTTCGGAAAAGCAGACTGTCTTCACATGTGCAGACACTTGTCTTTTCACTTTGTTCTTACCTTGCATGCCTCTTACCCAAATAAGGCATGCAAACCCCTTTTTTTGCGTCTTCTTCTTTGTAAGGCCTATTTGATATACGAAAAAGGTCTGTCACCCTTTTCAAATAACCTTTTGTCTTCATGTACCAGCACAGCTTGGGCAGGCTGGAGCAGTTCTGTTTCCACTTTGTCTTCGACTTTGTAAAAATGATCTGTAGTCAAAACAATACATGAAGACCTTTTTGAACACATTCCATAAAGTGTTTGCATGTTCACAAAGAACAGAACACCTAAAACGCCACGCTGCTCACAGTGTAGAGGCAGCGTAGACAGTTTTGTTGCCAGCCTGTTCCGCAGACGAGCAGCTTGAAAAACTGTCTAATTGTTGCAACACATGCAACACATAGAACCAGCTTTAGCTGATATTGCAAATCATTTTCAGGTTTCAATTACGGCATATAACAGGTCCTTAAATTCAACTTCAAAGCAATTCAAAAGTTTGATTAAAATCTCCCCTCAGATGTCAGAACAGGTTTGACTGAGGCCTTTTTGTGCCTAACACATCCCTTTCAGATATCTGTTTGCTCTCATGTAACCGAACGCCAAGGGTATACTTTTGTCAGTTATGTTTTCCACTTGTCTTCGCCTTGTAAACTGCTCTTGTCGTTAAAAGAATACATGAGGTTTGTTCACAAAGCACAGAACACTTGAATCTGTCCAAGATGACTCAACAGACACAGAGCAGCTTAGACAGTTATGTCCAGCCTGTTTAAAGCAGACAGCATAGTTTGGCAATTGCCTTTGTTTAAACAAATGCACATGGTAAACACCTTGCTGATATGCAAAATACTTTTCAGGTTTCAATAAGGCATAAACTCATGCCTTAAATTATACCCTTCCAAGTGCATCAAACCAGGTTCTGATTAAAAATCTCCCCTAAGATGTTAGGCAGGGTTTGACAATAAGCCTTTTTGTCGCCGAACCGCCCCGAACAATCTCCCCTATTGGCATAGTCAGTCTAAGCTGATTCTTTCAATAATCATCTACAGTTACAATACATTTTGCTTAAAATGACATACACACATTAAAGTAAAGTAAAGTCAGTTTATCTCTATGTTTCGATTACATACACAACATATGTTTTTACAAAAGTACAACTGATTACTACTGTAATTACAACTGATTTTTGTATAAAATAAAAAGTACACCTAATGCAACTAAGTACAACTATGTGTACAAGGAAAAATCACCCAATTTTGGACTGTGATGATGGGCAGCAATATACTGGCAAGCAGTCCAACAGATGACAGCTTCCATTTTTCACCTACTCAGATATTAGATGGACTTCCCGACAGTGGTGGTGACAATCCTTCTTGAAAACTTCGTTCAGCCTCATTCATGGGTTCCTTCCAAAAGCGTGTATTTCAACTCTGCGGAACATAACCTTGGGGACTGTTTCAGCTCCCCTCTTTCATAGAAGCTCTTGAGCTTATCCCAGGATTGCTGCTCTCCACTGCTGATTGCCTGAAGGCGTTGCAAGTTTGAATGCTAAACGCTGTGTGGAGATCAAACTTTGTGTAGGTCTGATGCCTCTTTGCAAAGCACTTCTTCTTTGTCAGGGGGATCTACAAAACATGCCCCCCCAACTAGGTTCTCAATAAACTTGCCTTCTTTCAATTCTACTCCTTGGGCAGCAGTAGTCAACTCCTTGGATCGTATGCATAGTCACCTTGTTCACTTAAGCTAGGAGTTTCTCCCGCTCTGAATCCTTTTGTTTCCTGTTGGCCTTAATTTGGGGTAAGTCACAGAGACACCCTTACTTAATTCTTTGAGATCAGGACAAGCGGTCTTTCAATCTTTCATCAGCTTTTTGACATTATGCTCGTAGTCTTAGACCGTTTTCCGACTTCGCCTGGCTCATGGCATCTGCCACTCACCCGATTTCCCTGTTCTACCCATTTGTGAACATCAGTTTGTAGTCATTAAGATTCAGTTCTGGGCCTGTTGCCACCCATTAGGGTTATTTGCAATTTCCACTGTTTTGACTTTTCTGATATGCGGACAGCTTGATAATAAGATTCCTTGGGAAGTCTTCTCTCATGCCACATCAAAAACTTCTCCCTTGCCGGTTGCTCAAACTGAATTTGGTCCCTTTTGCAGAGGATGCTTGTGGATTTGTTCACAGAGACCAGGTCACCTTGTTTTTTACCACCTCCTTTTCAGTTGCTGACCTCCTTAGCAGCTTCAAAGCAAATTTTTTTTGCCACCTCCAAAGAAGGCATTTTGATTTTGCTTGCCTCTTTGAGTGCAAAAGGACTGGCAGCTTTGCCAGAGGCTTATTCTTTTCTTTGCTTTTTCCAGGTCTTTGAGCTGTTCATCTCTGGAAACTCATAATATTTTTCCATCGGAAGACCCATCCTTAGCCCTTGCCTATATCAAACTTAGCGTGCTGCTTTCTGCTGGTCAGGTCAGAATTTGATTTTTATTTTCATTTAGTTGTTTGTCAATGGGAACACTTTCACGGCATATCTTCCCCTCTTCTGAGTATCTCTATCCCGAATTAGATTCTGTCCTTTTTCCGCTTGGCATCCTCAGGATTGGATCCTCCCCCTTAGATTGTGAAGGGCTTTTGTAGATCCAGCCTTGGGTAGACTGAGCCGTTTCAGTTTGATGATGGCGGCACCTTCAATGGACATGTAACTGTACAGATGCACCTGCTGTTTGACCAGTAGATGCTGATTTCTCCTTCAGCAAGAAGGGTTTTCTCCCCCTTAGACTTAGTCTTCGAGGCGACCCAACTTCTCCCCCTTTGATGGAAGGTTTACAGCGCCTTCAATAGTGGTCTGCCCTGAAGAAACAAATTCAGCAGGCTTGGCAGCAAGTTTTGGTCCAGCAGGCTTGGGGCACCCCCCGGCTATGCACTAAGAAGACATATGGTCCTTCACCACTGCAAGTTAGGAAAGACCATTTTGAAGAGAGGAGGATTGGAATCAGAATCAAGGACAGCTTGCAAGATTTTCTCTGCAGAGCTGTGAATAGCAAACTTTGAAGTTGTGCAAGATGTAATAAGAGAGTCTTGCACATCATTCACGATTTGCTGACACAGAATTCGACAGAGAAACGATTAGACCCGAGGTTTAAGATGGCCCAATGTATCTGGAAGGGTTAGTAGTAGTGATAAGCGTTGCAGGAGTGTGAGGGAGAGTTGACACTGTTTGTGATATGGCTGTCATGGAGGACAAGGATCCTGTCTCGGTGTGAAAAGAATGAGGAGAGGGAAGTGGAGATATTTTCCCAGCTATGCAGTAAGTGCCAAAGCAGCTGTGAGGATTAGTCAGTTTGGTAGTTGATGGAACGGAATTCTTGAAACAAATAAAAGATCCATGAAGCCTGGGCAGACACAGATCTTAGATCAAGGGGTGTTAGATAAGACATCGAAAGTTCCACAGACCAATTTGTTGGTCAGCAAAGAAAGCTGATCCTTCAAGGAAGATTCTTTGGGGAAGAAGGAGTATGGGTAGACTGTTTGGATTTGGGTAATGGTGATGAATGAGATGATGACCAAATGATGCAGGCCTGTTTAGGGAGTGAGGAGAGAGGGTGACTCTCGACAGAAGCTCCAAAGCCCTAGGCAAAAGTCATATTGGGCCCAGCTGGAGGGCTCAGTGTTGTCCCTCACGTGGCTGTAAATGCTTCAATCAGGAGAAGGGGTAGAGATTGGTCGCCTTCAGATGTCTTGTGTTGCCTAAACACCTTCATTACGGCTTGGGTGGTTCCCTCTGCAGCACCTTGGTCTAAAGATTGCCTCATCATGGGGAGATAGAATGGCATTTCACCTCAGCAGTAGTGTGTTGCAAACTGCTGATGGCTTTTGCGTATGAGGTTGCAGCTTCCACCAGAGGGACTGATTGTTCCTGAGGTTCACCCGCTTGTGATGTTGTCCTTCAGCAGCTGTTGGGTGTACAAACAAGATGTATAATGGGAGGAGAGGATGGAGTGATCTACTGGATGGTCTACTCCAGCAGGTTTGGCATCTCGTGTAGACTCAGTTGTGAAGAGTATAGGCTGGAGATGGTGGATCTCAGTATGAGTGGAGTGAATCTGTCTTTCAATATTCTAAGCCTCCAACCTGTTGGGAGGCTGGAATATTAGACTGTGGTAGTCTCCATATTTACAACTGGATCCTGTGGGAGGAACCCAAGGGCCTCGGCCGACTTGGTAGACTCTTGTTGGAGTGACGGCCTGTCCAAATGTTCAGAAGCTTTCTCCCAATCATAGCGACGAAGCAAAGCGGTTTTGCTTCTTTTTAACTAACCCTGTGAGATGGAACAGAGGGGCTGTTTGGGCGGTTTGTTTCATTTGAAAATGGCTTGGCGTTGTCTGATTTGAGACTGAGGTGGATGATTGATGTTGTGGAGCGGGATGAGGGGTTCTGTTTGGACTGGTTTTTGAGACTTGGGTCAGAAACACGAAACAAGTGGGTTTGCCTGTTCCATAGTCCAGGTTGCCACCGAGGCTTCAGTTTACCAAATGAAACCAGGATGTGAAGTCTGCTCTCCCAATAAGCCACAGAGGCTGATTGGGCATACCTTGATGGCTTGTTTTCGCCTTCTTGCTGACAGGCTCAGCCTTCAGTAGGTTTACAGGATCTCTTTTAAAAATTTGACGCACGATTTGGATTTTTCCCTTGGCGAAGCAGTATCTGGGATCCACCCCTCACCGCAGAGGGTCCTTCCACCAATCCTAGCAACCACTCATTGGTGTGGACAGAGGAGGCTTCCTTTGGGAGACAGGGGAGTATTAGAAAACTCATTCCCTATCATCGGGAATGCAACGCAGCGCAGCTACGAAGTATAGGCTGAGAGTTATATAGTTGTCCCACATCTCTGCTTGCAAATAAGACTTAAAAACTCTTGGGATTATCGAACACAGTTGGACGTGTTTCCTGCTGCCCAGGTTCCTCAAGTTCATGAAAATCCATCTTGCCATGTGATTGTAAGTCCCGTCCAAAGCTGTTGTAGGGACTATTGAGAATCACATCAGGGCTGCAGTTGGTCGAATGAAACCAACTTTACTGGTGAAGCACATCACTGTGAAGGCCAACAGAACAATATAGGTTGGAGACAAATCCTTCCTCAACAGTTGTTGTAGCTCCAACTTCGGTTCGGCTACACAACCAAGTAGCCGCTTCCCATCTGGTCATTTCTCCGGCTGTGGCCTGATCCATAGGTTTTCAGCAACGGGAGAGACGCGGAAGAACTTCCCAGATCAGACCTGTGGTTATCTCAATGGTTGAGGTGCCATGAGTTATGGTTCCCTGAATGATTTTGGTAGAAGGGTCATAAGACCAGGCACTGTACCAAATTCGTTCTTTATATACCATCTCCCTGGTACAGGACACCAGGAGATTAGAGCCAGTCATTGCGTTAGTTCAGTGGGGTTGTGAACCTTCAGAAAAACCCACCAGTCTTCATACCCTTTTCCCACATAATTTTTAGGGATGGTTCGCTTTGCAGGTAGTTGGTAGGTTTCAATGTCAGCATTTAGGTAACATACGAGTGTTGTGCAAATCGTTACCAATGAAAAACTGGGACGAAAAGAAAGGCTGGTTGCTCTTGTGAGCCACTTGGAAATTAGTGGAAGTATTAGCACAGACACTTCAGTCGAAGTTAGTGTTCTTTGAATTTATTGAAAGCATAAGGACGACCAAGATGAAACAGTAAGATGTGTTATTTATAGGATTTGAATGTGAGTGGGTCTCGATGAGACAAACTTTGGGCGGTTGGTTTGAAAAGTTCAATTAACGGAAACGGAGGTGGGAATGTTGTCCATGTCAGAAGGGTTGTCAAGACACTTGAGCTATTTTAGTCACTAACCACACATTAACCCAACTTATCCGCAGTAATTAAGGTTAAATAAAAACCCAAAATTGTAAGTTAATGTGAAGAAGGTAATTAAAACTAATGTCTCAGCTGTTGGTCAAAACTTATGATGAGCAGGGTCATCACAAGCTTGTTCATTCTAGGTGTTTCATTCAAATGTTCCAGCTATGTAGGAACAGGTTGAGTTCAATAGCTGATCAGGTTACAAGACAATTTCTTGTATGAAGATGAGAGAGTGAGCAGGTTGAAGGTTTGAGCATAGACCAGGTTTGAAATGAAAGCTGATATTGTCAACCTGTTAACCCTCAAAACGCTTTGTCACAGGTTTCAGAATTGGCTAAATATCGCACAGTATAACCTGTTTCTGTCTAAGCTGTTCTGGGACTCGAGGACGGTGCGACCTATATTACCTTAGAACATTTCTGACCTTAGTCATATTATTTCACGTTGCGCAGCTTGCTAACAAGATAGTTAAATCTATTTTCATCAAGAGGTTGGTGAAATGAACAATGTCTGCCAAGTTTTTGTATTGTGGACCTAAAATTACCTCCACATTACCTTTCTGGATGTTGATCCCTGATTGAGTGGATGTTCCTGACCTCTATTGCTTTGTTTTGGACATGAAAATACTGGATTGTTGGAGATAGCTATGCACTTGTATTATCACACAGCATAGGTAGTCTCTCCTCTCTACAAGTCCATAGTTTAAGTGCTGCTGAATCAAGAATTTGTCCCACTAGCAGCTTCTAGCAGCAATGTACTCCGCTTCAGCAGCAGAAGTAGATCCTGAGTTCTGTTCTGCTTACACCAACTATCAACTTTACCACAAGGCGTTGCACCCCTGTTTGTGGTTTTTCTGTCTCAGCCTGCACCCTGCAAAATCCGCCTTGCCTCTCCTGTTCGCTCCCGCTTGCGTTTCTAAAAAAAAAAAAAAAAAAAAAAAAAAAAAAAAAAAGGGGGAATCGTGGCGCAAGCATCGATTCTCACCAAAAAGAAAGTAACTAATTCGAATTCTTCATCTAGCCCTTCTAAGTTTATGCACACACGATATTCTGGTAGAATTTCACCCTTGAAGTTTGATCCAGAAATCGAAAAAACTGCTAGATCTAATAGGCGAGCCACAACTCAAACAAACGAAATTAGAAATACTGTTCCTACAGTAAACGTGGAAGAAGAAATAATTAATTTGGAAGACGAGAACATCGATAACATTCTAGTTGACGTCCAACAAAACCAAAGACCGATGGGAGACCGTAGAACTGTAGAATCCCATTATAGGCCGGGTGATATCCCTGATCCATCACCCATTCTCTACCCAATTAATGAGAATGAACCCGAAATTAGGCCACAGCTATTTAGCATATTACCTGTTTTTCGCGGAGCACCAAGCGAAGAACCGTATGAGCACTTAGCTGAATTCACTGCCATATGTAAGGCCAATCACGTTAGGGGGATGACCGTAGACGCTTTAATACTCAGACTCTTTCCTTTCTCTTTGAAGGAACGAGCGAAAAATTGGTTCGTGTCACTTCCCACTGATAGTATAACTAACTGGGATGAAATGAAAAAAGAATTTCTAACTGAATATTACCCAATTAGTAAAACTACAGAAAAACGTAAAGAAATCACTGGATTTAAACAGAAAATTGGAGAACAATTTCACGAAGCTTTTAATAGGTTGAATTAATTACTACGAACATGCCCTCACCATGAAATTCCTAAATGGATGCTAATTAAAACCTTTTTCGATGGGGTTAGTCAAGAAAGTAGGAATATGATCACCGCTGCTTCAGGCGGAACCTTTTTAGCTAAGGAAGATGACGAAGCTTGGGAATTATTAACCCAATTAAGCAAAGGCTTAAAAGTCCAAGCGGGTTCGGATAGCAGTGTTAGTGTCCAAGTTATGGGCATAGACAATGCATGGAAGAAGGAAGTTAAATCTGACATATCTGAACTAAGCAAAAAGATGGACTTGTTGATGAAAGGAATGGGAAAGGTTACAGCGGCACAGGTCTGTTGTGTCACTTGTGGAGACCCTTCTCATCCAACCGAGAATTGCCCACATACCTTCACGCACGAAGAGTATGTGAACGAAGCTTTTGGATTTCGGCAACGAAAAGAACGGGAGAATCCATACTCGGAAACTTACAATTCGGGATGGAGAAAACACCCGAACTTTAGTTGGAGGGATAATCAAGACAATGATGCTCCCCCGAAGCCAAGATATGAGCAACCTCGTCCACAAAACCGAGATTTCCAATATGGATCGACCTCAGCTACGAAGGATGATCGGTACTATAAACGCCAAGACCCTAAAGAAGAAAATGATTCGCGACAAGTGTCGGGGAATTCGAAAGAGTTTTCCGAGTTTATGGAATTCATGAAACAACAAACCATGGTTCAAGCAAAAACTATGGAGATGCTCGGAAGGCAGATGGGACAAATTGCAGAGTCCTTGACTAAACGAGAAGAAGGGAAGCTTCCAAGCAACACCACAGTTAACCCATCGCACCACCATGGAAAAGAAAAGAAATATGAAGTCAATGAAGTGAACGAAGTTAACAAAGTCACTACCCTTAGGAGTGGAAAGGAAGTAGATAATAAAATAGAAATGCCTAAGGAGAGTGAGACTGACGACGAGGTAGAAATTGCTTATGAAGAAGAACCACCCAGATCGGAGTCAAAGGTAGAAACAAAAGTTAAGAAGGTAACCTTTAAGGAAGTAGAAGCCAAGAAACCAGTAGAGAATAAAGTTGGGGAAGGGAGTTCCAATACTGAAACTGCTCCCTACCCAACGGCCTTAGAAAATCCAGCTTCATTTCCTTATGGTAAGAAAGGACCTAAAAACGAAGAATTATGGGATATCTTTAATCAAGTTAAAATTAACATTCCCTTAATCAAAGCTATACAACAAGTCCCTTCTTACGCTAAATTCCTAAAAGACCTTTGTACTCAGAAGCGAAAATTTAAAATAACTCTTCCAAAGCAAATTAACCTCACTGAACAAGTCAGTGCAGTTATCACTAGCTCACTGCCGCCTAAACTAAAAGATCCGGGATCACCCTTGATCCCGGTAACTATCGGCGATATTCAAATTAAAAAAGCACTTCTAGACTTAGGGGCGAGTGTTAATATTTTACCTGGTAATTTATTTGACCAACATGATCTCGGAACCTTACAAACAACAGATGTCATCCTACAATTAGCAGATAGGTCTACCAAAGTACCACGAGGGATGTTATCTGATGTAATCGTTAAGGTCGAAGATTTCTATTATCCAGTAGATTTCTTAGTGCTGGATTCTGATAGCGCTTACAAAGAAAGCCAACCGGCAATCATATTAGGACGTCCCTTCTTAGCCACAATCAACGCTCAAATCAATTGCAGGACAGGTGCATTAGACATAGCATTCGGAAACCGTAAACTCCGACTTAATGTCTTTAACAATGTACCCAATGCGCCATTGGATTCAGAGTGCTATATGATCGATCTAGTTGATGATTTAACACAACAACAATTATCAACAATAACATGTAAAGACCCAGTGGAGCTTTTTCTGTACTACAATGAGCATAAGTTAGATAATATGCCTGAAGCTAAGGAGTTTGAACTTGAAAGTCTTCAGTCAGTAGATTCTAATCAACCACCATGGACACATAAGATCGAAAAACTTCCGACTGACCTTCCACCATCAGCAAAACCGTCTTTAGAGCAACCACCCAAGCTAGAGTTGAAACCACTTCCATCTCATCTCAAATATGCTTTTCTTGGCCCTGAGAATACACTGCCTGTAATCATCGCAACAGACCTTACTGCTGCACAAGAAAATGCCTTGTTAGAAGTGTTATCGAGATATAAGGAAGCGGTAGGCTGGACCATAGCAGATCTTAAAGGAATTAGTCCGACGCTGTGTATGCATAGGATAATAACTGATCCAACAGCCAAGCCAAGCAGAGATGCTCAGAGAAGGCTAAACCCTAACCTTAGAGAGGTAGTGAAGAAAGAAGTGTTGAAATGGCTAGATGCTGGAATTATCTATCCGATATCAGATAGCCAATGGGTTAGTCCCACACAGACGGTTCCGAAGAAATCTGGAATCACTGTCGTCGATACTCCTGAAGGAGAAAAGATTGCAACTCGCCCTGTGACGGGGTGGAGAGTATGCATCGACTACAGAAAACTAAACGCCGCAACCTCAAAAGATCATTTTCCTCTGCCATTCATCGACCAAATAGTAGAGAAGCTAGCAGGGCAGAAATTCTATTGTTTCCTAGATGGCTATTCGGGGTATAACCAAATCCCAATACACCCAGAGGACCAAGATAAAACAACATTTACATGTCCGTATGGCACATTCGCTTACCGAAGAATGCCATTTGGATTATGTAACGCTCCAGCCACATTTCAGCGATGTATGATGGCTATATTTTCAGACATGGTCGGAGGTTCTCTTGAAATCTTCATGGACGACTTTTCAATATTTGATAAGTCATTCGAAGGGTGTCTCTCTCATTTAGAAAAAGTTCTCAAGCGGTGTACTGAAACCAATTTGGTACTAAGTTGGGAGAAAAGTCACTTTATGGTTAAAGAGGGAGTAGTCTTAGGACACATAGTCTCTGAAAGAGGAATGGAGGTTGATCGAGCTAAGATACAAATAATTTCCTCGCTACCACCACCAACTAATATCAAGGGGATTCGTTCTTTTCTAGGACATGCAGGTTTCTATAGGAGATTCATAAAAGATTTTAGTGCCATATCCAAACCCCTATGTAACCTTCTCCTAAAAGACGCACCGTTCAATTTTGATAAAGACTGTGCAGAGGCATTTAACACATTAAAAATGAAGCTCACAGAGGCACCAATTCTGCAATCACCTGATTGGTCTCAACCCTTTGAGATCATGTGTGACGCCAGCGATCATGCAGTAGGTGCCGTCCTTGGTCAAAGAGTGGACAAAAAGCCAGTGGTAATATACTATGCAAGTAAAACCTTCTCTGAAGCTCAAATTAATTACACAACCACTGAAAAAGAATTGCTTGCAGTAGTGTATGCGCTAGATAAGTTTAGATCTTACGTCTGGGGAGCTAAGGTAATTGTGTATTCCGATCATAGTGCCTTACGACACCTCTTGGCTAAGAAAGATGCTAAGCCACGGCTAATTCGTTGGATACTGTTGCTACAAGAATTTGACTTAGAAATCAGAGATAAAAAGGGCTCAGAAAATGTAGTAGCAGACCATCTATCGAGACTGCCAGCAATCACCACTGATATGCTGGACTCCATTCGGGACAATTTCCCAGATGAACAATTATTGTTCGTCGCAAAAGTGCCTTGGTTCGCTAACTTGGTGAATTACTTTGTCACAGGGAAAACCCCAAACCACTGGAATTCACATCAACGAAAGTATTTCTTCTCTCAAACTAAACAGTACATTTGGGAGGAGCCGGATTTGTTCAAAATAGGAGTAGATCAGATTATCCGGCGATGTGTTCCAGATAACGAGCATTATGATATTTTAAATCACTGTCACTCGTATGCATGTGGAGGCCATTTTAGTGCTAAAAAGACAGGACATCGAATCCTACAAAGTGGATTCTTTTGGCCAACCATCTTTAAGGACTCCTACGAGTTTGTTAAGTCATGCCTACGATGCCAGCAGATAGGAGGTATTTCAAAAAGAGACCAAATGCCTATGACACCAATTCTTATAGTAGAGATTTTTGATGTGTGGGGCATAGACTTTATGGGACCCTTTCCTAAGTCATATGGTTTCGAATACATCCTAGTGGCAGTTGATTACGTCTCTAAATGGGTAGAAGCCGAAGCCACAAGAACCAATGATCACAAAGTAGTTTGCCAATTCGTTAAACGTAAAATATTTTCTCGTCATGGAATTCCTAGAGCTATAATTAGTGATGGGGGTTCTCATTTCAAAAATATGTACTTTAGCAAACTACTTAAACATTATGGAGTGACACATAAGATAGCTACCCCATATCACCCACAAACTAGTGGACAAGTAGAGGTATCTAACAGGGAGGTTAAGCGAATATTAGAAAAAACAGTACGACCCGATAGGAAAGATTGGTCAATACGATTAGATGATGCACTTTGGGCGTATCGTACAGCGTATAAAACCCCTATTGGTATGTCTCCTTATAAACTAGTGTATGGGAAATTATGTCATCTTCCGGTGGAGTTAGAACACCGAGCCTTATGGGCCATTAAAAATGCAAACCTTAACTTCACGGCTGCCGGTATAAATCGAAAACACCAACTGAACGAATTAGAAGAAATTCGCAAGGAAGCTTATGAAAGTTCTAAAATATATAAAGAAAAAACAAAAGCTTTCCACGACCGAATAATTAAACGAAAGGTGTTTAATAAAGGTGACAAAGTCTGGCTATTTAACGCACGCTTGCGGCTCTTCCCAGGCAAATTAAAAAGTAAGTGGACAGGCCCATACACAGTGACTAACGTTTTCCCCTATGGTGCGGTTGAAATAATAGATCAAAAAGGTGGTGAGCCGTTTAAAGTAAACGGACACAGATTAAAATTATTTGTACAATGGGCCGACAATGAAATTATATCATCTGAGACAATGGTCTTGGAAGATATCACTTAAATACTACAGAGTTCCAAAATGTCTGGCTGAAGACATTAAACTTAGCGCTTTTTGGGAGGCAACCCAAAGAACTTTGTGGGTATGTTCCATAGAAACCCTCACGAGACTATAACTCGTCCACTCGGGCTACCGAGGGGTTTAAAGGCTTGTTGCACGTGCTAAGTGCAATCGTTCTCACCACGAAAGTGTGCTTTAATTTCTGCAATTTAAATTTTATTATTATACCGTAGTTTGTTTTTTTTTTAATTTAGTTAGTTAAATAATAGTTCATCCTACACTCCGGTATACTTATAGTAACCAACTAAGTTGGGGAATAAGTTACCCAAATAAGAATCTGCAAACCCAGGCCGAAGATAGACAAAGTTTGGACACATAAGGGACAAAAATTCGGTACAATGTACGACAAATCGTTACTTTTTGGGGACCAAACGCTACAAACAGTACACACGAAAATCGCCTGGAAACAGTGCAGCGCACCGACCAGCGCAGGCCTGCGCCCCGCGCTGCGCCCCAACCGTACCGGCCAGCGCAGGGGTGCGCCTGCGTCTGCGCCTCAATGCATTTCTGCGATTTTTAAACCCTTTTTCAACCCATTTGCTTCATTTTCTCTCCACACTCCCGAAATTTTGCTCTCTTCTTGCTTCCAACACTTCCGGATCGTCGATTTCTTGCTTGAATCGTGCTAATCCTTCAATCATCTCACCAATGTAAGTGTTGTTTTGCCAAATCCTTCAAAGAAATGCTATTTCTCCATGAAAGATCGATGTTAGTATTTTTGACCTAACTTCATGATGTGGTTAGTTGACCATATCTTAGAGTTGCATTAGTCATTAATATGTGCAATATGCTAAAATACACCTATTTCATGACTTTCTCGCAAGTTCTTAGTATAGTTTTTTTTTCATGAACTCTTTCACTGTGAAACATTTAGAAGTCTATATTTAGAATACAATCCAGTGAAGAAACACTATTCTATGCTAAATCTAGGATGCACATGTTGCTCTATTATACCTTCATGAGTCATATTGTTATTCGCTCCCGTTGTCGTTCATAATCATGCACGTCACGACAAATCTTGCCATGTTTCGTTGCCATCTTCGTTCATGCACATGCATCAACCTTATGAAGAATGCTCACTACATTGCGCTATTTGAACCTTCATGGAATGCATCGCACTTCACACTTATGTATTTCGCATCGGGTTCTTCGAAATCCATCGGAATTAACATGCTTGTGTGCTACTATGCATTTTATTGTGCTTAATTCCGTTATTCGTTGCTATGTATACGTAGATGTCGCAACAATTCACCGGAAGTTCTCGTCGCCGTATCACTCGCACCCCAAGAATGCGTGTGCATACTCCCATTCCGATCAACATCGAGTATCCCTCACCACCACCTTCACCACCAGTGTCGACACCACCCACACATTTTTACATAGAAAAAACTCTCAAGGAATCTGATTTTAAACACTTTGGTATCATCGAGAGTTTCGACCGGCTTGGGTGGTCGGGGGTGTTACAGATTGAAACGCCGTATGTGCATGAGACTGAGATTTGTGAATGGATGCACACTCTAATCCGTAGAGAAGGGGAGGTGGATCATGATTTTGAGTTACGAGGTCGCATAAATGGGAAAGAAGTGGTTGTTTCTAGGAAAGAATTATGTGATTACTTTGATTTCGACACAGATGTTCCGATCACACGAGAGTTTTGGACTGAGCAGGACTTGTCAAGTGGGGTGATGAGGCACTCGGAAGGATGGGCTAAAAAGCTAGCTGAGGTTTTCACTCTCTCGATTGAGCAAGCACGCGTTTATTCAAAGTACTATAGGGGCGATCTCCGCCCTTGGGCCAAGGTTTTGTGGAAACTCATTGTGTTCAATATTCTGCCAAGATCTGCTAATACCACTGCTGTCCGAACCCGTGAGGTCATTCTTATTCATGCTCTGCTCACTGGGAAACCGGCCATTTCACTCGCGTTCATTATGATGCAAAACCTATGGGAATCTACTCTTGTAAAGCCACAAATGGAGATACCGTATGCACGAATGCTCACCGAACTCTTTATCAATATGGGTGTTATTTCGGACGGGGCTAGCCCACGCCTTTTGGGACCTAATGACGTTTGGTTTACCCGGCATACTATGGCGGGTCTACAATTTGAACAGGTCTCGGGCACATTCCTGATTAGGGACCCCGCACATGGTACCGTCTCAATCATTCCTGCTAGCCGATATTTTTACCAATATGACCAACCATTGGACAAGGGAAAAGCGAGAATAGAAGAGTTCAAGTGTCACAAAGACGACGCGAAGTTTGTGAAAGCTGAGGTAAAGTTTGAGAGAGGAGGATCATCGAATGCGCACCTATCGGAGAATGAGGTCTTGGAGGCACGCCTGACTGCCATCAAGAATGCAGTTGAAGGACTACTGGCAGCAAATACTGCAGTCCTTTCAGAGGTGGACAAGCTTAAACAAGATGTCAGCATTCACGGGATCACGGTGGGAGCTCACTCCCGCTGGCTCGCTAGCCTCCAAACGAGGATAGAGGAGCTCGAGCGGGCAGTCGGCCGCCGTAGTTCCCACACCGTCTCCACCAACACCTCTCATTTGACGTCACCTGATGACTATTGATTCCATCCTTGCGCGACATTCTCTCTAAAACACTTTGCTTCTGACTTTTAAAAAAAAAAAAAAACAAAAACAATTGCTACTTGGTTGTGTAAATGGCCGTAGGCCATAAAAACTATATGTGTGGTGTTGGCACCGTAGACTTTCTTTTCCCGTACCAATTGCATATTAGGCCTATTAAACATTTGTCGTGCAAATCTCAGTTGCGTACACATTACTTTGCTCATACACTAATTTTAGCTCCATAGTGTCAGGGACGACACAATCTTCAAGTTGGGGAAGGGGAAACACATAGATGCGTTTACAAAATGTAGGATAAAATAAAAGCTTAATTTTACAGGGAAAACGTAAATTATCAAACTAAGCACACACCCAACCAACTGAAAAAACGGAAAATTTTTGAACCGAACAGGCCCCCCAAGCGCAGCCGCCGGCGCAGGCCTGCGCCCAGGGGTGCGCCTGCCCGTAATCTCCTCATTTTAAAAAGAAAAATTTTTTGCAAAACCCTACAAGAGCATCCCATGCGCCCCCATTACGGCTCCTTCACCTTCTCCACAAATTTCCACCTAAAAAACTCATTTTTGTCTACAAAAATCTCTAAAAATCAAGTTGGTGATTGGCATTAAGCAAAAAGTAGCAAGAACTTGAGTTTGCAACTCAAGTTGGGGAAGTTAAGCTAGGCATCATCTACCTCCACTCTAGATTCAACCTCTCTTTCGTTTTTCATCAAGAACAAGGTACAAAAACTTCACCATTTTTGAACTAGTAAGCTTTCATGGAGTTTGAAGATGAATTTTGACTTTTAGATTGACTTTTTGCATGACCATTTATACATGATAATTCTAAATGCTTCTATAATAGATTATCAAGTGAAAGCATGAGCACGATTAGGAAAAAAGGCATGCTAATCAATTTCCGGAAAGTTGGTTGTTATTTTGTGTAATTTTGCTTAAATTATTAAAATGTGAAAAAAGAGGTTAAGTTGATATATTTATGCACCTTTATGTTATATATGCTAGTTGCACAATTTATCAATTATGGTTCTTTGTTATGAAAATAGAACGAGTTAAAAATTTTATAAATATATATACTTAAGTTGTCATATTTGCAGATGTCTCGCCGAACTAGACAACGCGTGGGGGAGGGCGCCAGTTCTTCTACCCAACCGAGGGTAGAATGGAACCCGGACTTCAATCTTTCACAACATCCAGCGAACATTCGACGACAACTGTTCATGACAAAGAAATTTTCCGGCAAAGTGTTAGTCGAAAAAAGAGTTAAGAAAGACGAGTTTGAGAATTATGGGGTAGTTCGATGTTTCAACCGGCTAGGTTGGGAGGCAGTACTAGATTTAGGAGGGGAGCACATTTATCACGATGAAGTGGTGGAATGGATGTCCACATTACGACGCGAAGAAGGACAATTCCGAGGTGATTTCACTTTAATAGGTCGTGTTAATGGGCATGAATTTCCAATGAATGCACAAGCGTTGCGGGAAGTTTTTGGGGTCGATATCGGTGTTGGAGAAGACGGAGCACGAAACTTCAATTATGAATACAAAACAGACGCTCAACTAGCATTCACTGATCGAACATGGGAGGGTGAATGGACCACACAATTGGCCGAGATATTAAAAATCGATTATAATGCCGCAGCAGGATACACGGCATATGCTAGACGTGACCTTAGCCCCATGGCGAAGGTACTACACAAAATCGTTACCAACAATGTGCTGCCAAGAGATAGCGATTTGACAAAGATTCGGCACAAGGAGGTAACTATCCTTTACGCATTAATGACGGGAGAGCCGAGCCTTTCTTTTGCGTGGATTGTGATGAATGATCTGTGGTCAATGTACGATACAAGGGAGAGAAAAATAATCCCTCACGGTTGGATTTTATCAGAGTATCTGAGGGCCCAGGCAGCGATTTCCCCCATATCTGTTCCGAGGGGAGTCTCCGGCGCTGTTATTACAGCGGCAATGATACAAAGCATCACTTTGCGCCAAACAGACCAAGGATTCGAGATCTTTGATTCCGACACGGGGAAAACACATCGAGAATTATACGGTATAGAGGAGGCAGAGGCTTACCATCAGCATCAAGCCGAAAGAGTACATGCAGCAGGAGGAGCCAATGATATGTCCCAAGTCATTGCTCGGTTGGATGCAATGAACCTTCGGTTGGGTGCCTTTCAAGAAGATGTGGTTGGAAGAATGGATGAATTTCAGCATGAATTAGAAACCCAGACGAGCCGAATCGACGAAATATACACCGGTGTGCGCGCATCAGCCTTTCAGAACGCTTATTACAACCAGCAGCAGTGGGCATACACCGATGCAGTGCGAGATCACATGAATTATAATGCTGGGTTGCCATACCAACCATACGAGAACTACCAGTGGCAGAATTTCGAGAGACTGAGCATGGAAGATCGAACTCCTCAGTATTTCCCAGCCTATGGTCGAGTCCCCACCACGACACGCGGAGAAAGCGTAGTGCACCCTACGAACATGTATCCACCTGCACCTCATATGCAAGAAGACCGAAACCATTTTGGGGAATTCTTTGCTGGTATCTTCGGACCGCCACCACCGCCACAGTAGTCAGGTTCTTCCGTTCCTTCTCTAAGTAGGATGAAGTATTTTTTTTGCTTTATTATTTATGTTTGTTTTTGCGTGCATTACTTTGATTGAATAAGTGTGTGTCCTTTAAAGAAGAGTATGTGAAAAACAGGCCGTGAATGATCCGATCAATCAGCCCGATAACTTTCTATTGTGAGCTTGCAACTTAAATATGATGATGTTAGTTAGGATGGTTTCAAGCAAAAAGACGTAATTATAAGAGTTTAAACATAACACCAAGAGTCATAAATGTTTAAAACCAAGGAAGTGAACCGAGTTAAAGCAGGATATATTGGGTTGAAGCGAGTGATAATTAACCAGGATTTCAATAGCCGCTAATTATTCATGCAATAAGGGGGAGGAAGCGAACACGAATAAAAGCCTCAATTCAAGTGTGACCTAGTTGATTCAGGAAATTAAGTCTGAAGGGTACCACCATGCCTAGTCCCCTAAGGCCAACTGGTCTGGGAGCGGCTGACCCAAATCCTGTTACACGGATCATCTAGAAAGTCATAGTAAACTTGAACGAAAAAATATGGACATTGCATGAAAAGAATAAAAAGAAAAGAAAAATTAGTAGCTTAAGTCATGCATCGAGGAAAAAGATGGTCCAGTGACCCACGTGAATTCAATTCTGTAACCTTGAGCTAAAAGGATAATAGTGGTGAGGAATTTTGGAACAACTATCCAAGAAACATCACGATATATCTGAATTAAATTCTGTTCATGTCTGCGAGTTTCAACACATCTATGAAGGCTAGTGCTTGTTTAAATGAGTTAATTATGTTTTGTACGCTTGATAAACCCGATGTTTTAAAAATCTGATTTTCGTTGCTTGCTCGGGACGATCAAGAATTAAGTTGGGGAAGTTTGATCGGGTTATAATTTACCATGTTTATTAAGCGTAAAAGAGTTATTTTTAATGCAAAAGTGTGATAGAATGTGCCGCTATTGAATAAATTCTGTGCCTGTGCAGGTAAACAAAATCCGGTTTAAAATTGCGAAAAAAGGACGAAATTTCAGAGCCAGGCGCAGAGAGGGGCGCAGCCCTGCGCCCAGACCAAGGGTTCAACAGAAGAAATTAATTCACAAAAACACGGATTTTACAGAGGGGCGCAGAGGGGGGCGCAGGCCTGCGCCTACGGCTGCGCCCAACCCATTAAAATAATAGACGGCCGTTTTTAGGGTTTTTCCATCTTTTCCTATAAATACCAAGTCATATTTCAAAGTTTGGAATCGTTTTTTGGAGGAGAAGGCTAAGGAAAAGAACCCTGTTTGAGCGAAAATACGTACGAAGAACACACGAGTCAATCTACGGCGATGAATCCACAACTCTTGAACGTTGCATCAACCATGTCCGGCTAAGCTCGTCATAATCATTCTCGGAGGAAGCACATCGCTAAGTTTTACTTTATGAACGATTACTTTAAGTTTACATGGTTTTTATTATTTATATTTTGATTGTAAACGAATGATTATTATTTTGTTGTTGCGTTTCGCAAGATAGTTCGTAGACATTTTATTATTCGTGCCGAGTTAATTATTTAATTAAGACGAGTAATCAAACGTGTCACGCGCTATGCCCAAGATCACGTAATGGCTTTAATAATAATTCCAACAAAGATTATGTCTATGTAATCTTCAAATCGTTTTCATAAATTAAACACAAAGCGCGGTGTGGAATCCGGGAATGGTTGTCTTCGTATTTTATTCAATCAAACAATCTTCTTAAGTTTTCTTTACACAAAATTCGCAAGTAATTAGTTTTATAAATCAAAGCAATCACCTTTTTACAACCAAATCAATCTTTCGAAATTAATTATTTTACAACGCTAGTCGCTCGAATACGTGCATTTAACCTCTCGCTCTCTGTGGATACGATCCCTACTTACCCTAGCTTCTAAGGTATTTAGTGGTTATTTTTGACGGGTTAACGACACTCGCATCAATCTTCACCTCCTAAATTAACATCATATCCATTAATTGTGAAGGTAGCACCTGGACTTTCTTTGAACTTGGCTGTCTCACCCCATTGCCACTGTCTATTCTCTTCAAACGTTACATCCCTACTTACTCGAATTCTTCCAGAAGCTGGGTCAAAAAGCCGATAAGCCTTGCTGCCCGTTTCCGTTCCCAAATGTACCAACATCTCACTTCTGCTGTCAAGTTTTTGTAGGTGCCCACTTAATATTTTTGAGTGAGCAGTGCAGCCAAACACCCTTAGATGTTCGAGATTAGGCTTCTTTCCAGACCATACTTCATACGGTGTTGTATCTCCAAGGGCCTTCGTAGTTACTCGATTGAGGATGTACACTGCGTGGCGTGCCGCTTCTCCCCAAAACAGTTCAGGCACTGCCATACTCCTCATCATGCTTCTAGCCATTTCAACCACCCTACGATTCCGTCTTTCCACAACACCATTTTGTTGTGGTGAGTATGGTGCTGTGAAATGGCGTTTCAAACCCGTTTCATCACAATATTTCGTGAAAGACCTTGAGAGAAACTCACCACCTCGGTCAGTTCGTAGTGTTTTAATTTTCTTGCCTGTTTCATTCTCAACCAACACACGAAATTTCTGAATGGCTCCAAGTGCTTCATCTTTTGTTTTTAGTAAATATATCCATGTTACACGACTGTAATCATCAATTAACAGAAGAAAGTAACGGTTACCAGAAGGTGTAGACGGCGAGATCGGACCACAGATGTCAGCATGTATGAGTTCCAACTTGACTTTAGCCCTGTACTCTGACTTTGATGGGTACGGAGTTCGTGCCTGCTTTCCTTCTAAACAGCCTTTACATGCTGAAATTGGCTGCTCAATTTGTGCCAGTCCATGAACAAGATTCCTATCACACATTTGCTTCATCTTCTGAAAGTTAGTTTACATGACCCAGGCGTGAGTGCCACAGCCATGAAGATTCAGCTCTTCTAGTGAGCAGGCAATGTGATTCAACTTCAGTTAGAGTTATCTTGTATAACCGGTTTGGGTAACGGGTTACCTTCATCAGTAGTCTCGAGCTATCCATGTCTAGCACCACTAAATCAACAACAAACTCAAATCTATCAACCTTCAATCTAACTCCCTCACAAATCCCTACAGGCCGTCTCAAGGAACTATCAGCTAGCTGCACGGCTACCAAAGAAGGCTTAAGAGGTCCCAAATCAAGCTGTTGGAAAATATCATGAGCAATAACATTGATGCTAGAGCCTAGATCGGCTAAACCATTGCTGAATACAGCCCCCTTTACAGAACACGGGATAGTGAAACTACCAGGGTCGGCCTTACCTTGGATGTATAAAGGAGGAGGGACATATGCGGTACTTCCTGAAGTGTTCAGATGCATCTCGTCCATTAAAGCTTCCAGTTCCTTCTTCAATGGGGAAGAAGATGAAGAAGTAGAAGAAGAAGGAACATCATCGGGGTGCTCATCATCATGAATAGTAATAGCATTGACTTGAGCAGGACCCTTGTCTTTCAGATTACCTCTTGGATTGGGCTCAGTGTTGCTAGGAAGTTCACCAGCATTCCTAACATTCCTCGATTGTGCTAGCTGTCCCACTTGTGTTTCAAGGGCTTGAATAGCAGACTGCTGATTTCTAGACAACGCCTCTTGATTAGCAATAAACTTCATCATCATCTCCTCGAGGTTTGACTTTGTAGGTTGCACGGGCTGAGACTGATGATTCTGATTAGGGAAGGGAAGTGGGCATTATGGAACTGATTGGGATTAGAATTACATTGTGAGAAAGAAGAAGATTGTCCCTGATTATATCCATGATTATACCCTTGCTAAGGGATAAATTGGGGTATCTGCATCACCTGAGGACGAGGATGAGCAAATCCAGGAGGTGGTTGGTTCTGAGCTCGAGAAAAATTCGGAGTAGGTTGGGCATATCTAGCCATGCCTCCACCATAATCTCCTGACGAGTAATATACCTCCTCCTGATTTGGATAAGAAAAGCTAGCTTGGTACTCATAGCCGGAATGTGGTCCACCACAGTGCTCACATCCGTGTTGTACTGCGTGTACAGCAACTGGGGATGACTGCGGCTGACTAGTCTGCGTGAGGAGATCAATCTTAGCTGTGAGGGCAGCTATAGCAGCAGCTTGCTTTGAATCAGAAGCTCCCCACCCAAAATATTCACTCGGTGTCTGAGTTTGGCTTAAAACCAGGTCATCGATTATGTCAAAAGTCTCTTCAGGTGTCCTCTTATATACTGACCCATTACAAGCTGAGTCAATCAGTGAGTGATACATGGGGTGAACATTCTCATAGAAGACCTTGACACGGTGATTAAGTGTCATGTTATGATTCGGGCATTTCATGATGGACTCTTTATATCTCTCCCATGCATCATATAGAGACTCGTCCGGTTTCTGCTTAAATGAGAGAATGTCACTCATAAGCTTAGTAGTCCGAGAAGGAGGGCAGAATTTAAGGAGAAACTTGGATTCCATATCGTCCCAAGTACGAATCGAGTTTGAGGGAATGGACTCATACCACATCATGGCACGTCCCGAAAGAGAGTAAGGAAAAAGCATCAAACGAATTACTTCCCTCGGAACTTGATTTTCTTTATACCCACCACATGCTTTCCTGAATTTCTTCAGGTGGGAATATGGATCCTCAGAAGATAGACCGCAGAACTGTGCGTTATTCTGAACTAAAGCGATCAGACTCGACTTTAGCTCAAATTTAACGGCATCGAATCCAGGAATAACTATTGCACCTTCCGAGTCATCGGTGACCGGTTGGTTAAGCTCAAGCATTGTCCTTCGGTCTCCCATAGTGAAAGATGAAGATTCAGAAGAAGATGAAGAATCAGATGATGAAGGCGAAGAAGGTGAAGGACTAGAAATCGGAGGTAACTGAACAAAGATGTCTACGTGACCTTCCTCCACCGGATGAGAAACAATGTGGTCAGTAGAATCCGATAAACTAGACAGTCCCTCAACCAAAGGGTGCGATTGTTCACGACGACGGTTACGGAATGCTCGCTCAGGTTCGGAGTACGGGCTGACGATATTAGGATTACGACGACTCATACACCGAACACCCTTTAAAGAAAAAAACAAAAAAAAACAGACAAAAAATTTAACTTTTCAGGGGGATTGCCCCTAAAAAGGATCAACTAAACTACTGGTGTTGGTTGTTTCTTAAAGCTCACACCGTTCCCCGGCAACGGCGCCAAAAACTTGACGCGTGCAAAACACACCTCAGGTTTTAATGTCTAAATGAACCCAAAGTATAAATTACACAACTGGCAGTGTACCAATCGTGTGCAATATAGCTTTAAGAATCACCCAGGATTTATCGAACTCAGGGAACGGAATAAAGATCGGAGACTCCAATACTACAACCTAAACCAATATTTAGCTATTTTTGACGTTTTGAGGAAGTTATCAACTAAAGACTTAAAATTAACTAACAGGATAACTATAGCAAACTAAGTAACACAAGAATAAAAAGTTAAACTAATATTTTTGGATTTTTCAGATTAAAATAAAAACTAATTCTAGCAAACAAGAATTAAACTAAACAACTAAAGCAAGCAAGTAACGACAACTAAATTATACGAACCAAACTGATTAAAGCAAAATCAAATCAAACTAACTTAAGCAAGTAAAGAACGATGATAAGGAATTTTACGAAACTCTTATATTACGAAAACGTCACCCACTTGGAATTTAAAAACTATAATTAATTGGCGGCGGTCTGAATTGATCGATTAAAGATAAATCGGTTAACAACCAATTATAAATATTCACTTAAGCCCGGAATTATGGATTAATCTACCGAATATTAGATTTCTCCAAATAAAGATTAAATCATGACAAAACACGTGAAAACAATAAAGTTAATTGAATTGAATTCCAATATTAACCAACAATCTTATTATCGCAAAAAGATGCTAAAAACTATCAATTAATACCGAGAATTCAACTAACCAACTTTATTTATTTGGAAATCAAGCTTTACGGATTATTAGTTTTATTATCGCAACATAATGCCTAAAAACTAAGAAACACGCAAAGTTCTAGATCAATAATTCATCACAAAATCATTATCGCAATACAATGCCTAGAAAATATAATCAATTATCAATTTTTCATCCAAAGTTTCAATTTTTATTAAAAACGCAGATTCAACCAACAATTATTTTCGCAAAACAATGCTAAACGATTGATAAAAATCTAATTTTTAACAAAAATATATGAAGAACATCAAAAATCTAGTAAATATAATCCATAAACCGTCAATCAATCCAAAACCATGCCAATTAATACATAGAATTCATCATCCCAAGCGGGTGAACAAGAAAACTACTCACGATCCATAATAAAAACAGAAAATAAACAAAACTTAATAGCATTCATTATGAAATATGAAAGAAAAAGGAACGAATGTACCGAAATCTTGCAAAAAGTGACGAAAAACCAACGATTACCGCTAACCGAATGCTTCAATCCACGCGAATATCAATCCCGAATGATTAATAAACTAAAACTACCTTAAACCTACTTGAATATGGGAAGAAAAACTGTAAAAAAATCGTAAAACTATGCTGGAAATCGAGAAAATAAGGTCTGTTTTTCGTTCTGGCCGAATCTAATCTGTATATAAGATTCTGCGCCGCCTACGACCGTAGGCCTTAAGCTCCACGGTCGTAGGCCATGTTGACTTGGTCAAACCTGTGCCCTAGCCCACGGTAATGCTCCTTGTACCTCCTATGGTCGTAGGCTTCCCCCTTCTACGGTCGTAGGCTCCAAAAATTCACCAATTTCGCTTCTTTTCTTCTAGAAAATCCACGAGAACTCGTCGGGGCTTCAAAGTTTGTCGGTTTTTCTTCGATGTTCATTCCTTCGTCGATAAAACCTCTTTTGTCCTATGAATCACAAAAATGAATGAATTAGATATCTATTTCACGTATTTCGAGAGAAAAACCGACCAAATTGCAAGGGAAATGATGCCAAAAATATGTATAAATATGACCATATCAAAATACCCCACACTTGAACTTTGCTTGTCCTCAAGCAAAGTACTGCATAAATGTCTTTACTCAGGCCTCAATTCAAAATAAACTCTCTAGAAACATGCAAGACTCAATAGCATTAAAGATCCATAGACTATGAATTTGAAGCCAGTGCAAGAAACAATGAGACCACAAGATGCAAAAAAAAAATTGTAATGTCAACCACTTCCCACTTCATTACATGACATAGCACCTCACAATTTTCACTCATCACTCATGTGTATAGGCTCGTACATTTTCCAAATTCCGCTCAATGCCAAACATGTTAAAAGAATATCAGCATATGCTTGAGAGTAAATCACACCGCCATCACTTAATGTTTGAAATAAAGCACATAAAGGTCTTAATGGGCTGTAACGAGGCTAGGCTAAGGAAATGGGGAATATATGGCCAAAGTGGGGTTAAAAGATTGGGATCGAAGATCAAGCATCAAGCTATAGAAACGAGTAACGAGCATGAGACCAAACTCAGAAAATTACACCAATAAACTCGCTTGATTTTTCACATCCAATAGCAGCTCAGAAGGACAACAATTCATTTTACTTTCTTATTCCAATTCTTTCTCTTTTCTTTTTCTTTTTTCTTTTCTTTTCTTTTTTTTTCTCTTTTTTTTTCTTTTATATAGCGCTGAATTTCCAAGCACCGACTATGTGCATTCTGTACCCAAAAAGAACTTTCTTAACCATACTAGCATTGCCGCGGTACAACACTAGAAAAGTCAGGAAGAACACAAAAGCATAGAATTACATATGACTCGAATGCTATCAAAACAAGGCATAATCGTCAAGGCTCACAGAGTATAAACTAGCTAACAAACAAATGATCCCAGATAAATCCCTAAAGCTTGCTACTGAATCACAATCCCAATTCCGGTCAAACGATAGGCAAAAGGATTATTTGGCTGATAATGTGGGTTGTCACCGAAATGAAAGACTCAGGCTCAAACGGGGAAACTAAGGAAAATGATGTCGGTAGGGGTGTCATTGGGGAAAAAGGGTATCCTAACTGTGCCTTTATATAAGTGCTAGATTCTCAAACGATGTGATCTTGGCATGCATTTGACAAACAAGTTCTACCTTAATCCAATTAACACCGACAAATTCACACCGAAAGAAATAATGAGCATTAAATATGAATGCTAGATGGGCTCAAATTCTCACGAAACGAATGTACAGGGTTATTTGTGCTTAATCATGGAATTTCAGTCAAGAAGCGTGACATGAACATCAAACATCCTGTTACCACAAAATAATCTCAAAGTCACTTGCTCAGCTTCGCATGCATAGAAAATAAAACAATACTGCAAAAGAGTCCAACATGCCAAAAATAGAGAATAAATTTTGAAAATCAGCCCAATTTTAGACAAAAATGTTGTGACTTTTACTTAAGTACATGCAAATCTCAAAATCAACATTTTTATACCCCCACCCCACACTTAAATCTGACAGTGTCCTCACTGTCATGAACAGTTCAAGAAAGCATGGAATAATGGAGGTAATAAATTGGAACATAAAAAACTCCCCTGATACACTTAAGCATGCCCATGTCTGAATGATGATGCTGAACTGACTGCTAGTGAGCATCTCTACCATGGCCCGTCATGACAAGACATCTATCAACAGCTGTCCAAGACTGATAACACTCTAACACACATACATTTGTCTAAACACGCATCAAGCACATCACTCACACTCATATCAAACTATGTGACATCAGATACACTACCCCACACTCATTTCAAACTTATGTGATCATATGACATATCAGCACACCAAAAAATTCTCAAGACAACGACATCCCTTTTACATAAATAAAGCATAATGTGTGACACCATGAGCATGCAAGGACTAGAACATAAATACCTAAATATAAATCTACAAAAATAAACAAAGAAAACATGGAAACACACCAAACTATTAGACTCAAGAACACACCATCTATGAAATTAAATATAATAAGCACACCACACACAAAGCAATAAAAAAAACTAAATAAGATAAAATAAAATAAAATAAAATAAACTAGAAATTAGAACAAGCAAACATGCTTTCAAAACAAGACCAGTAGCATCAATCATGCAATCCTAAGACACATACTCAATGCACGGGCTACTTATTTAAGCATATAACTTTCAAAATTTAAATTAACAGCTCAACACATCAAGAAAAACAAATTAAACATAAAATGAAAACTTAATATACAAATGAAAGTATCTACGGGTTGCCTCCCAAAAGCGCTTGTTTTGACGAGTCTCTAACTTAACTCGTCCACATGGCCCTTAGATTGATAAAACATACCTGGGAAACGAGCTCGGAAACCTTTCATACCTACTAAAGCAATGTACTCACGAACCGGATCCTCATGATCAAAATTAAGCTTCGGAAATTGACAAGTTGGTTTTGTTGTGATCTTATCCACCTTCTTCTTTCGCTTTCTTGGCTTCTTCGATTTCCCTTTCCTCTTTACCGAGCTTGAAGGTATCTGTCCATCACAAACAACAATAGTATCAGATTCAAGAATATCAAGCTTATCAAGATCAATATGAGAAGGAGTAGATGGTGATGGTGCTTCAAACAAAGTGAAAATATCCTCATCGGTTGGGATATCATTCTCATCAATGTGCATCTGCCAATCTACTCCAAGCAAGCAAGTAATCTCCCGCAAATCTCTATCAGCATCAAACTCATTCGTGGCATGTACACCCTGCATAGGATCTAACTCAACACATGATGCATAAGTAGATATGGAGAAAAGTGAGTCAGGCAGAAATGGATATAATGGATTAGCTTTTGTCATACGGAATGTAATATCCTCATCTCTCACTCTAATAGTCAACTCCATAGACAGGACATCTATCAATGCTCTAGCAGATGTAAGAAAGGGTCTACCCAAAATGAGGGGATTGCCACTCGAGCTATCCATGTCTAGCACCACTAAATCAACAACAAACTCAAATCTATCAACCTTCAATCTAACTCCCTCACAAATCCCTACAGGCCGTCTCAAGGAACTATCAGCTAGCTGCACGGCTACCAAAGAAGGCTTAAGAGGTCCCAAATCAAGCTGTTGATAAAAAAATCATGAGCAATAACATTGACGCTAGAGCCTAGATCGGCTAAACCATTGCTGAATACAGCCCCCTTTACAGAACACGGGATAGTGAAACTACCAGGGTCGGCCTTACCTTGGATGTATAAAGGAGGAGGGACATATGCGGTACTTCCTGAAGTGTTCAGATGCATCTCGTCCATTAAAGCTTCCAGTTCCTTCTTCAATGGGGAAGAAGATGAAGAAGTAGAAGAAGAAGGAACATCCTCGGGGTGCTCATCATCATGAACAGTAATAGCATTGACTTGAGCAGGACCCTTGTCTTTCAGATTACCTCTTGGATTGGGCTCAGTGTTGCTAGGAAGTTCACCAGCATTCCTAACATTCCTCGATTGTGCTAGCTGTCCCACTTGTGTTTCAAGGGCTTGAATAGCAGCCTGCTGATTTCTAGACAACGCCTCTTGATTAGCAATAAACTTCATCATCATCTCCTCGAGGTTTGACTTTGTAGGTTGCACGGGCTGACACTGATGATTCTGATTAGGGAAGTGGGCATTATGGAACTGATTGGGATTAGAATTACATTGTGAGAAAGAAGAAGATTGTCCCTGATGATATCCATGATTATACCCTTGCTGAGGGATAAATTGGGGTATCTGCATCACCTGAGGACAAGGATGAGCGAATCCAGGAGGTGGTTGGTTCTGAGCTCGAGAAAAATTCGGAGTAGGTTGGGCATATCTAGCCATGCCTCCACCATAATCTCCTGACGAGTAATATACCTCCTCCTGATTTGGATAAGAAAGCTAGCTTGGCACTCATAGCCGGAATGTGGTCCACCACAGTGCTCACATCCGTGTTGTACTGCGTGTACAGCAACTGGGGATGACTGCGGCTGACTAGTCTGCGTGAGGAGATCAATCTTAGCTGTGAGGGCAGCTATAGCAGCAGCTTGCTTTGAATCAGAAGCTCCCCACCCAAAATATTCACTCGGTGTCTGAGTTTGGCTTAAAACCAGGTCATCGATTATGTCAAAAGCCTCTTCAGGTGTCCTCTTATATACTGACCCATTACAAGCTGAGTCAATCAGTGAGTGATACATGGGGTGAACATTCTCATAGAAGACCTTGACACGGTGATTAAGTGTCATGTTATGATTCGGGCCTTTCATGATGGACTCTTTATATCTCTCCCATGCATCATATAGAGACTCGTCAGGTTTCTGCTTAAATGTGAGAATGTCACTCATAAGCTTAGTAGTCCGAGAAGGAGGGCAGAATTTAAGGAGAAACTTGGATTCCATATCGTCCCAAGTACGAATCGAGTTTGAGGGAAGGGACTCATACCACATCATGGCACGTCCCGAAAGAGAGTAAGGAAAAAGCATCAAACGAATTACTTCCCTTGGAACTTGATTTTCTTTATACCCACCACATGCTTTCCTGAATTTCTTCAGGTGGGAATATGGATCCTCAGAAGATAGACCGCAGAACTGTGCGTTATTCTGAACTATAGCGATCAGACTCGACTTTAGCTCAAATTTAACGGCATCGAATCCAGGAATAACTATTGCACCTTCCGAGTCATCGGTGACCGGTTGGTTAAGCTCAAGCATTGTCCTTCGGTCTCCCATAGTGAAAGATGAAGATGAAGAATCAGATGAAGAATCAGATGATGAAGGCGAAGAAGGTGAAGGACTAGAAATCGGAGGTAACTGAACAAAGATGTCTACGTGACCTTCCTCCACCGGATGAGAAACAATGTGGTCAGTAGAATCCGATAAACTAGACAGTCCCTCAACCAAAGGGTGCGATTGTTCACGACGACGGTTACGGAATGCTCGCTCAGGTTCGGAGTATGGGCTGACGATATTAGGATTACGACGACTCATACACCGAACACCCTTTAAAGAAAAAAACAAAAAAAAAACAGACAAAAAATTTAACTTTTCAGGGGGATTGCCCCTAAAAAGGATCAACTAAACTACTGGTGTTGGTTGTTTCTTAAAGCTCACACCGTTCCCCGGCAACGGCGCCAAAAACTTGACGCGTGCAAAACACACCTCAGGTTTTAATGTCTAAATGAACCCAAAGTATAAATTACACAACTGGCAGTGTACCAATCGTGTGCAATATAGCTTTATGAATCACCCAGGATTTATCGAACTCAGGGAACGGAATAAAGATCGGAGACTCCAATACTACAACCTAAACCAATATTTAGCTATTTTTGACGTTTTGAGGAAGTTATCAACTAAAGACTTAAAATTAACTAACAGAATAACTATAGCAAACTAAGTAACACAAGAATAAAAAGTTAAACTAATATTTTTGGATTTTTCAGATTAAAATAAAAACTAATTCTAGCAAACAAGAATTAAACTAAACAACTAAAGCAAGCAAGTAACGACAACTAAATTATACGAACCAAACTGATTAAAGCAAAATCAAATCAAACTAACTTAAGCAAGTAAAGAACGA
The DNA here is from genome assembly GCA_020465985.1 of Centrapalus pauciflorus. NCBI lineage: Eukaryota > Viridiplantae > Streptophyta > Magnoliopsida > Asterales > Asteraceae > Centrapalus > Centrapalus pauciflorus. The sequence continues at coordinate 22,955 of JAANYP010003703.1, read as the reverse complement.
TGATAAGGAATTTTACGAAACTCTTATATTACGAAAACGTCACCCACTTGGAATTTAAAAACTATAATTAATTGGCGGCGGTCTGAATTGATCGATTAAAGATAAATCGGTTAATAACCAATTATAAATATTCACTTAAGCCCGGAATTATGGATTAATCTACCGAATATTAGATTTCTCCAAATAAAGATTAAATCATGACAAAACACGTGAAAACAATAAAGTTAATTGAATTGAATTCCAATATTAACCAACAATCTTATTATCGCAAAAAGATGCTAAAAACTATCAATTAATACCGAGAATTCAACCAACCAACTTTATTTATTTGGAAATCAAGCTTTACGGATTATTAGTTTTATTATCGCAACACAATGCCTAAAAACTAAGAAACACCCAAAGTTCTAGATCAATAATTCATCACAAAATCATTATCGCAATACAATGCCTAGAAAATATAATCAATTATCAATTTTTCATCCAAAGTTTCAATTTTTATTAAAAACGCAGATTCAACCAACAATTATTTTCGCAAAACAATGCAAAACGATTGATAAAAATCTGATTTTTAATAAAAATATATGAAGAACATCAAAAATCTAGTAAATATAATCCATAAACCGTCAATCAATCCAAAACCATGCCAATTAATACATAGAATTCATCATCCCAAGCGGGTGAACAAGAAAACTACTCACGGTCCATAATAAAAACAGAAAATAAACAAAACTTAATAGCATTCATTATGATATATGAAAGAAAAAGGAACGAATGTACCGAAATCTTGCAAAAAGTGACGAAAAACCAACGATTACCGCTAACCGAATGCTTCAATCCACGCGAATATCAATCCCGAATGATTAATCAACTAAAACTACCTTAAACCTACTTGAATATGGGAAGAAAAACTGTAAAAAAAATCGTAAAACTATGCTGGAAATCGAGAAAATAAGGTCTGTTTTTCGTTCTGGCCGAATCTAATCTGTATATAAGATTCTGCGCCGCCTACGACCGTAGGCCTTAAGCTCCACGGTCGTAGGCCATGTTGACTTGGTCAAACCTGTGCCCTAGCCCACGGTAATGCTCCTTGTACCTCCTATGGTCGTAGGCTTCCCCCTTCTACGGTCGTAGGCTCCAAAAATTCACCAATTTCGCTTCTTTTCTTCTAGAAAATCCACGAGAACTCGTCGGGGCTTCAAAGTTTGTCGGTTTTTCTTCGATGTTCATTCCTTCGTCGATAAAACCTCTTTTGTCCTATGAATCACAAAAATGAATGAATTAGATATCTATTTCACGTATTTCGAGAGAAAAACCGACCAAATTGCAAGGGAAATGATGCCAAAAATATGTATAAATATGACCATATCAAAATACCCCACACTTGAACTTTGCTTGTCCTCAAGCAAAGTACTGCATAAATGTCTTTACTCAGGCCTCAATTCAAAATAAACTCTCTAGAAACATGCAAGACTCAATAGCATTAAAGATCCATAGACTATGAATTTGAAGCCAGTGCAAGAAACAATGAGACCACAAGATGCAAAAAAAAAATTGTAATGTCAACCACTTCCCACTTCATTACATGACATAGCACCTCACAATTTTCACTCATCACTCATGTGTATAGGCTCGTACATTTTCCAAATTCCGCTCAATGCCAAACATGTTAAAAGAATATCAGCATATGCTTGAGAGTAAATCACACCGCCATCACTTAATGTTTGAAATAAAGCACATAAAGGTCTTAATGGGCTGTAACGAGGCTAGGCTAAGGAAATGGGGAATATATGGCCAAAGTGGGGTTAAAAGATTGGGATCGAAGATCAAGCATCAAGCTATAGAAACGAGTAACGAGCATGAGACCAAACTCAGAAAATTACACCAATAAACTCGCTTGATTTTTCACATCCAATAGCAGCTCAGAAGGACAACAATTCATTTTACTTTCTTATTCCAATTCTTTCTCTTTTCTTTTTCTTTTTTCTTTTCTTTTCTTTTTTTTTCTCTTTTTTTTTCTTTTATATAGCGCTGAATTTCCAAGCACCGACTATGTGCATTCTGTACCCAAAAAGAACTTTCTTAACCATACTAGCATTGCCGCGGTACAACACTAGAAAAGTCAGGAAGAACACAAAAGCATAGAATTACATATGACTCGAATGCTATCAAAACAAGGCATAATCGTCAAGGCTCACAGAGTATAAACTAGCTAACAAACAAATGATCCCAGATAAATCCCTAAAGCTTGCTACTGAATCACAATCCCAATTCCGGTCAAACGATAGGCAAAAGGATTATTTGGCTGATAATGTGGGTTGTCACCGAAATGAAAGACTCAGGCTCAAACGGGGAAACTAAGGAAAATGATGTCGGTAGGGGTGTCATTGGGGAAAAAGGGTATCCTAACTGTGCCTTTATATAAGTGCTAGATTCTCAAACGATGTGATCTTGGCATGCATTTGACAAACAAGTTCTACCTTAATCCAATTAACACCGACAAATTCACACCGAAAGAAATAATGAGCATTAAATATGAATGCTAGATGGGCTCAAATTCTCACGAAACGAATGTACAGGGTTATTTGTGCTTAATCATGGAATTTCAGTCAAGAAGCGTGACATGAACATCAAACATCCTGTTACCACAAAATAATCTCAAAGTCACTTGCTCAGCTTCGCATGCATAGAAAATAAAACAATACTGCAAAAGAGTCCAACATGCCAAAAATAGAGAATAAATTTTGAAAATCAGCCCAATTTTAGACAAAAATGTTGCGACTTTTACTTAAGTACATGCAAATCTCAAAATCAACATTTTTATACCCCCACCCCACACTTAAATCTGACAGTGTCCTCACTGTCATGAACAGTTCAAGAAAGCATGGAATAATGGAGGTAATAAATTGGAACATAAAAAACTCCCCTGATACACTTAAGCATGCCCATGTCTGAATGATGATGTTGAACTGACTGCTAGTGAGCATCTCTACCATGGCCCGTCATGACAAGACATCTATCAACAGCTGTCCAAGACTGATAACACTCTAACACACATACATTTGTCTAAACACGCATCAAGCACATCACTCACACTCATATCAAACTATGTGACATCAGATACACTACCCCACACTCATTTCAAACTTATGTGATCATATGACATATCAGCACACCAAAATATTCTCAAGACAACGACATCCCTTTTACATAAATAAAGCATAATGTGTGACACCATGAGCATGCAAGGACTAGAACATAAATACCCAAATATAAATCTACAAAAATAAACAAAGAAAACATGGAAACACACCAAACTATTAGACTCAAGAACACACCATCTATGAAATTAAATATAATAAGCACACCACACACAAAGCAATAAAAAAAAAACTAAATAAGATAAAATAAAATAAAATAAAATAAACTAGAAATTAGAACAAGCAAACATGCTTTCAAAACAAGACCAGTAGCATCAATCATGCAATCCTAAGACACATACTCAATGCACGGGCTACTTATTTAAGCATATAACTTTCAAAATTTAAATTAACAGCTCAACACATCAAGAAAAACAAATTAAACATAAAATGAAAACTTGATATACAAATGAAAGTATCTACGGGTTGCCTCCCAAAAGCGCTTGTTTTGACGAGTCTCTAGCTTAACTCGTCCACATGGCCCTTAGATTGATAAAACATACCTGGGAAACGAGCTCGCAAACCTTTCATACCTACTAAAGCAATGTACTCACGAACCGGATCCTCATGATCAAAATTAAGCTTCGGAAATTGACAAGTTGGTTTTGTTGTGATCTTATCCACCTTCTTCTTTCGCTTTCTTGGCTTCTTCGATTTCCCTTTCCTCTTTACCTTAAACTACCTTAAACCTACCTTAAAACTACCTTAAACCTACTTGAATATGGGAAGAAAAACTGTAAAAAAATCGTAAAACTATGCTGGAAATCGAGAAAATAAGGTCTGTTTTTCGTTCTGGTCGAATCTAATCTGTATATAAGATTCTGCGCCGCCTACGACCGTAGGCCTTAAGCTCCACGGTCGTAGGCCATGTTGACTTGGTCAAACCTGTGCCCTAGCCCACGGTAATGCTCCTTGTACTTCCTATGGTCGTAGGCTTCCCCCTTCTACGGTCGTAGGCTCCAAAAATTCACCAATTTCGCTTCTTTTCTTCTAGAAAATCCACGAGAACTCGTCGGGGCTTCAAAGTTTGTCGGTTTTTCTTCGATGTTCATTCCTTCGTCGATAAAACCTCTTTTGTCCTATGAATCACAAAAATGAATGAATTAGATATCTATTTCACGTATTTCGAGAGAAAAACCGACCAAATTGCAAGGGAAATGATGCCAAAAATATGTATAAATATGACCATATCAAAATACCCCACACTTGAACTTTGTTTGTCCTCAAGCAAAGTACTGCATAAATGTCTTTACTCAGGCCTCAATTCAAAATAAACTCTCTAGAAACATGCAAGACTTAATAGCATTAAAGATCCATAGACTATGAATTTGAAGCCAGTGCAAGAAACAATGAGACCACAAGATGCAAAAAAAAATTGCAATGTCAACCACTTCCCACTTCATTACATGACATAGCACCTCACAATTTTCACTCATCACTCATGTGTATAGGCTCGTACATTTTCCAAATTCCGCTCAATGCCAAACATGTTAAAAGAATATCAGCATATGCTTGAGAGTAAATCACACCGCCATCACTTAATGTTTGAAATAAAGCACATAAAGGTCTTAATGGGCTGTAACGAGGCTAGGCTAAGGAAATGGGGAATATATGGCCAAAGTGGGGTTAAAAGATTGGGATCGAAGATCAAGCATCAAGCTATAGAAACGAGTAACGAGCATGAGACCAAACTCAGAAAATTACACCAATAAACTCGCTTGATTTTTCACATCCAATAGCAGCTCAGAAGGACAACAATTCATTTTACTTTCTTATTCCAATTCTTTCTCTTTTCTTTTTCTTTTTTCTTTTCTTTTCTTTTTTTTTCTCTTTTTTTTTCTTTTATATAGCGCTGAATTTCCAAGCACCGACTATGTGCATTCTGTACCCAAAAAGAACTTTCTTAACCATACTAGCATTGCCGCGGTACAACACTAGAAAAGTCAGGAAGAACACAAAAGCATAGAATTACATATGACTCGAATGCTATCAAAACAAGGCATAATCGTCAAGGCTCACAGAGTATAAACTAGCTAACAAACAAATGATTCCAGATAAATCCCTAAAGCTTGCTACTGAATCACAATCCCAATTCCGGTCAAACGATAGGCAAAAGGATTATTTGGCTGATAATGTGGGTTGTCACCGAAATGAAAGGCTCAGGCTCAAACGGGGAAACTAAGGAAAATGATGCCGGTAGGGGTGTCATTGGGGAAAAAGGGTATCCTAACTGTGCCTTTATATAAGTGCTAGATTCTCAAACGATGTGATATTGGCATGCATTTGACAAACAAGTTCTACCTTAATCCAATTAACACCGACAAATTCACACCGAAAGAAATAATGAGCATTAAATATGAATGCTAGATGGGCTCAAATTCTCACGAAACGAATGTACAGGGTTATTTGTGCTTAATCATGGAATTTCAGTCAAGAAGCGTGACATGAACATCAAACATCCTGTTACCACAAAATAATCTCAAAGTCACTTGCTCAGCTTCGCATGCATAGAAAATAAAACAATACTGCAAAAGAGTCCAACATGCCAAAAATAGAGAATAAATTTTGAAAATCAGCCCAATTTTAGACAAAAATGTTGCGACTTTTACTTAAGTACATGCAAATCTCAAAATCAACATTTTTATACCCCCACCCCACACTTAAATCTGACAGTGTCCTCACTGTCATGAACAGTTCAAGAAAGCATGGAATAATGGAGGTAATAAATTGGAACATAAAAAACTCCCCTGATACACTTAAGCATGCCCATGTCTGAATGATGATGCTGAACTGACTGCTAGTGAGCATCTCTACCATGGCCCGTCATGACAAGACATCTATCAACAGCTGTCCAAGACTGATAACACTCTAACACACATACATTTGTCTAAACACGCATCAAGCACATCACTCACACTCATATCAAACTATGTGACATCAGATACACTACCCCACACTCATTTCAAACTTATGTGATCATATGACATATCAGCACACCAAAATATTCTCAAGACAACGACATCCCTTTTACATAAATAAAGCATAATGTGTGACACCATGAGCATGCAAGGACTAGAACATAAATACCCAAATATAAATCTACAAAAATAAACAAAGAAAACATGGAAACACACCAAACTATTAGACTCAAGAACACACCATCTATGAAATTAAATATAATAAGCACACCACACACAAAGCAATAAAAAAAAACTAAATAAGATAAAATAAAATAAACTAGTAATTAGAACAAGCAAACATGCTTTCAAAACAAGACCAGTAGCATCAATCATGCAATCCTAAGACACATACTCAATGCACGGGCTACTTATTTAAGCATATAACTTTCAAAATTTAAATTAACAACTCAACACATCAAGAAAAACAAATTAAACATAAAATGAAAACTTAATATACAAATGAAAGTATCTACGGGTTGCCTCCCAAAAGCGCTTGTTTTGACGAGTCTCTAGCTTAACTCGTCCACATGGCCCTTAGATTGATAAAACATACCTGGGAAACGAGCTCGCAAACCTTTCATACCTACTAAAGCAATGTACTCACGAACCGGATCCTCATGATCAAAATTAAGCTTCGGAAATTGACAAGTTGGTTTTGTTGTGATCTTATCCACCTTCTTCTTTCGCTTTCTTGGCTTCTTCGATTTCCCTTTCCTCTTTACCTTAAACTACCTTAAACCTACCTTAAAACTACCTTAAACCTACTTGAATATGGGAAGAAAAACTGTAAAAAAAATCGTAAAACTATGCTGGAAATCGAGAAAATAAGGTCTGTTTTTCGTTCTGGCCGAATCTAATCTGTATATAAGATTCTGCGCCGCCTACGACCGTAGGCCTTAAGCTCCACGGTCGTAGGCCATGTTGACTTGGTCAAACCTGTGCCCTAGCCCACGGTAATGCTCCTTGTACCTCCTATGGTCGTAGGCTTCCCCCTTCTACGGTCGTAGGCTCCAAAAATTCACCAATTTCGCTTCTTTTCTTCTAGAGAAAAACCGACCAAATTGCAAGGGAAATGATGCCAAAAATATGTATAAATATGACCATATCAACCACCACCACGACGTCCTCCACGGTAGGAGATGTTTCCTCCCCTACTACGTCCCCTTCCACGACCCCGTGAATTGGATCCACTAGATCGTGAATTACTATGAGAATTCTTCCTTTCTTTTTCAGCCTTTTTCTTGGTCTTCTCGACCCACTCTTGATGGGTTAACAACTACTTCTCGTCACTTGTTTCGGTTTGCCCACGAACTCTTTCCTCATGTGCCTTCAAACGCCCTATTATTTCCTCCACAGTCATCGTCTGAAGGTCTGCAAATTGCTCTATAGTTGAAGCAATTTGCAAGAACTTGCTCGGAATGGCACGTAGTAACTTTTTCACCATATACGACTCCTCCACCTTCTCACCTAAAGCTCGAATATTACTTACTATGTTGTTCACCTTCATGGCAAAATCACCGATAACCTCTGTCTCCTTCATGCTTAGAGTTTCAAACTCAGCCTTCAATGTTTGAACCTTCACGGTCCTAACTCTATCTGCTCCCATAAACATTGTCTTCAATGTGCCCCACGCATCTTTTGTTGTTTGTTTCTCGGCTAACGAGAGTAAAAGATCCTCCAGAATCCCTTGATAAATGGCTGCAAGTGCCAACTTATCCTTCTTCACATCAACTACCGTATTTGGGGTTCTGGGTTCGACGACATCCCATACTCCCTGGGCTTGCATGAACACTCTCATTCTAATCGCCCATGCAGCGTAATTGCTTCTTAATAACATAGGATAATGGAGGGTAAGCAGATTTTCCTTCTCGGGTTTGTCTCCCATAATGCGTATATGTGATGGTTGGACTTAGGGCCAACGAGGCTCTGATGGCTAACCTGGCTCTGATACCAAGTATCAGTTCAAAACAAAAGAAACAAAATAACGCTCTCTGAAAAGATGAAAGTGGGGCAGACTTTTTCTCTCTAATTTCTGCATAAAAAAATTATATGATAATAGCTACTTAAACAAATTAACCAGCTAGAAAGTAGGAACAACCTCCCACGTGACTACTAAGCTAAAGACTAGGAACTAGGTGGCCAACATGGCTTTTGATTCGGTCAACAAACACCTAACACAAAATTAAACTTAAAATAAAAGATACTTTAATTCTGAATTATGCCAACACAAATAACCCAGCGGGTCAACCCAGGAAACAAAAATAAAAACCCAAGAAACCGATAAAATTCATAAAAATGCCCATAACTCTCATTCCGGGTCGAATTCGGGCCGAACGGTTGGGCAAACCGCCTTTGGCGGTTTGTCATTGCGTGGAGCTCGAGCCAACGGTCGTCTGGACACCTGATTCGCCCCAAACGGAGACCCGAGTCAAAAGTTAGGGTCGTTTCCGTTTAGCCCCGTTTATTACGGGCCCTATCTTGGGCCTCCAGAAACATAATGGCCAGATCGTCTATACTTGGGCCTGCATTACTATTACTCTGCATATTTAGTTGTCATTAAATGATATCTATTATCTCAACCCACCCCCTCCCATTCAAATAGAAATCATGCCATCCATCATCAAGCCCCTAGGCATGCAATTAGCCAACTGCAAACGTCATTAATATCTTCCAAGATTGTGTAATGACCAAGTCTGAATGACAAGTTAACATAATCAACAAGTATGTGTCCTACATATGAAAAAGGTCATCCTAATTACCAAATATAAACCAAGAACAAGAATTCTATACATACACATTATATGTCCGAAATGTTAGATTCTAAAATCCAGCAGAATACATGGTTTGTGCAGATTTCTCTCCAAGTTTGTACTCTACTACATCATCAACTGCAACAAAGGAAATCAGACACTTCAACTATAATATATAGTTACCATCATGCAGTGACTTGATTGATCCATTCTATGATTTCAGGAAATAAATAAAAAAACCATACATATATATATATATATATATATATATATATATATATATATGTATATATATATATATATATATTATATGATTGGAGAATTTCATATATACCCTCCAAAGCTTCATAATATTATATATTTGTATATAGAAAACCGTAGGAAAAAACAAACAAGAAAATATAATAAGACGACACGATTTGATTACAAACGAGCAAAAATATATACAATTTTTTATGTTAATGTTAATTATTTTTACTATGAAGAATTTACATAGTAAAGTTTACAAAAATAAATTATATAAAATTATTTAAAGGGATATGATTTTTTTTAATTTAATTTTAATAAATATGATATTTTATAGGTTTAGTGGAAAGAAGAAATAAGTAAGGGTGTAATGGTCATTAATTAATAATCAATATTAAATATGAGTTTTAAATGTTCTAAAATAATTAAATTAAGGAATTTGGTAATATATGATATTAATGAAGTTTAAGAGGGATATATGTGATATTAATTATTAAAATTGGGTATATATGATATTATGATGTTTAGAATGGATATATGTGATATTTAAATTTTAAGTTGGGTATATATGATATTATGAAGGTTTGGAGGGGTATATATGAAATTCTCCCTTATATTATTATATTAGAATTTTATTAAAATTAAAACTCTTAATTATATATATATATATATATATATATATATATATATATATATATATATATATATATATATATATATGTTCAAGTGAGTACCACCCATTATGCAGCGCACCAGAAGGTACCACCCGTAAAAGTATTTTTTTTGAAATTTTTTTTACACAGATTATACGTAAATTTCACGCAAATCCGAACACTATAAGTGCATCAAAACACGCATAACATAAATGCACGTTCACATGTCTTCAAAATTATGTAAGTGTGTGTTCACATCATTTTTTAGGAGTTAGGATATATGAATGCCTGTGAAATTTACATATGATCTTCATAATGTTAATTAAAACATGTTTATGAAAAAAAATAATAATTTTTTTTAAAGGTGGTACCTTCTGGTGCGCTGCATAATGGGTGGTACTCTCTCGAACCATATTTTATATATATATATATATATACATATATATATATAGAATATGGTTCGTGTGAGTACCTAAAAAATGCAGAGTACCGTGAGTACCTGTGAACACACGGGTTTAAGATGTGAACATGCTCCGAAAAAAAGTTTTTTTTTTTTAAATTTTTTTTCATATTCATTTAGATACAAATAATATAAGCATATTTGTAAAAGAATTACACGCATTCACACTTCGTAGCCTCTTAAAAGTGATGTGAACGTGGAAAAATTCATGTGAACATGCTTAGCTGTGAACATACGTTTACAACAGTGCAGTTCATGTGAACTTGCACGTTTCACATAGTTATAGTGTGTGTTTATGTGTGATTTTTTGCAAGTAGTCTTATATTATTAATTTAAACATGATTATGAAAAAAAAATTCAAAAAAAATAATTTTAAGCGAGGTACCTCCGGTACTCCGCAAAACTAGTGGTACTCATTTGAACCCAAATCTATATATATATATATATATATATATATATATATATATATATATATATATATATATATATATATATATATATATATATATATATATATATATATATATATATATATATATATATATAGAATATGGTTCGTGTGAGTACCTAAAAAATGCAGAGTACCGTGAGTACCTGTGAACACACGGGTTTCAGATGTGAACTTGCTCCGAGAAAAAGTTTTTTTTTTGAATTTTTTTTCATATTCATTTAGATACAAATTATATAATACTATACGTAAAACATTATATACATTTACACTTTCTATCATCTTAAAAGTCATGTGAACGTGAAAAAATTCATGTGAACATGCTTAGTTGTGAACACACGTTCACAACAGCACACTTCATGTGAACACACACGTTTCACATAGTAATAGTGTGTGTTTAGGTGTTATTTTTTGCAAGTAGTCTTGTATTATTAATTTAAACATTATTATGAAAAAAAATTTCAAAAAAAATGATTTTAAGCGAGGTACCTCCGGTACTCCGCAAAACTAGTGGTACTCATTTGAACCCAAATCTATATATATATATATATATATATATATATATATATATATATATATATATATATAGACACACACGGCCAACATATTTATGTGTGTGACACAATATACAACACATTCTTAACAAAAGTTGGTGTTGCTCGGCCGAAACAACACACACATTACCGTTCTTCGTGTGTTAGGTTGCGTACTTGGCGTCGCTCGACCGTGTCAAATGTACAATTTTTAATAATTTCATAGTACTTATCTTACGTTTTACTTGATTATCCGTATACGGAATTCGTAATTTTTAAAAAGCTTCCGTGGTACATTTAATTCGATTAATTTTTATGCTTTTATGAAAAAATCGATATGAATAACAAAAAAAAAAAGTTATAAAAGCCTTATTGAAAAATTGAAGATCGCATAACAATCATAGATAAAATTCTAAATAAAATATAAAAAACTATTAGATAAACATTGTATCTTTTATATAATTAGACTAAATCATGTCCATAATTATCTCATAGTTTGTTGCAATATTGATAGGATTATCACGTATGTATCTTGTATAAATAGGATCATATTGGTGAGATAAAATACATAGAAAATTATCCACTAATAAAAATAATTGCTAATAAAAACAGTATGAATATTAAACTTTAGTATATAAATTTTAATGAATTCAATAATAAAACACAAAAGCCTTAAAAATTAGACAACATTTAATATTTATATAAATAAATTATTAAGAAAAATAAACCTAGGATATAATATCGTTTAAAAATTTATAACGCAAACAAAAATGGTGAATTACAAAAAAAGGCAACGTATTATAAATTTTTTATTTTGGACAACATATTAGTTTTTTTTTAATTTGAAAAATATACTAATGAAAACACATCAATCAAAGTAATATTATTGATAAATTGTGCTGAGATGACGTACAATGTACAATTTTTTCATTCAGTTAGAAAACTTTTTGACGTGTCATTTGACTATGTCGAACTATTTTAAAGAGTCAAAATTGCCCTCAATATATAGCTTCAAATATTGGTCATCCAAAATCCAAATGATGGACCGTCCAATCGACCATTTGTGTAACTTACTGAAGTTTTAAAGAAATCACATATTTTTATTATTTTTATTTTGTTTTTTAAAATTTATTGTGCATTTCAGAATGTGATTTTGATTAATTTTATACATGCATAATAGACAGTGCGAGTATATCAGTGATGTGTGCGACTCGACTCAAAATGGACAACACAAATTGAAGTTTAAGAGTCTACAAAAGATCACATCTTTTAAAATACATTATTACTACCATCCTTCCCAAAGGTTATATGTCCAAAACATAGTTTTTATAGACTTAATATAATCCTTGTTTTAACAAAACTTACGAACACAAGAATTTCTTCACTTAACCTTCACACACTTTGATCCGCTTCACAACTCTACTTGTTAGAATATTCGGTAACTTTCTTGCATTTATCCAATTCAAACATTTACAACTGAATAGTAAGCTATAAGAGCTTAGTCAATTTCCCATAACTGTTAAATTATATCATAATGCAATACATTCAATTAACATCGTTATGAACTTATACCGGCAATCCATTTCATAATTGATATTTAAGTAGATTCACGTTAATACACAACACAAATACCTTGGTCCCCATTTCAGGAGATTCAGTTCACATGATCCATCAGGTTTTCACCTCGACCTCCACTTAAGGAGACTCAATCCACATGACTCACCACTTAAGGAGTCTCAGTTCACATGATCCATAAGGTTTTCACCTCGACCTTCACTTAAGTAAACTCAATCCACATGATTCACCATTGGTCTCACCTCGACCCTCATTTAAGGATACTCAATTCAAATGATTCATAAGGTTTTCACCTCGAACTCTACTTAAGGAGACTCAATCCACATGACTCACCACCGTCTCACCTAGGCCTCCATTTAAGGAGACTCAGTTCACCAGATCAATCTCATCTCATGAATGGCCAAGTTCTCTCGCCACGAAGTCGAGAGAACGTGCTAATGTCTCTCCACAATTCATCTCTTATTCCCACATCACCACACAATAACTTATCACACAGTTCTTCACCAATAATTCCACAATTTTACATATGATAGGCAATGTATAAATGTGATGCAACAATTTAAGTAACATATGCACATTGCCATTAAATGGATAAATGAACAAGTAAAGGGTACTTACTACGATAAGCTACGATCCAATTCTCGATCTCAATTGGTACAATTACTTTTGTACAATCCTCAAGTCTCATTTATGTTCCAATATATCCCTTAGAACCTGATATAATGCTTTTATAAGTAACCTGACACGAAATATGTGACGAAACCTCATCGAAACGATGTTAAACCAAAGGGTTTGATAAACCCATTTTTTATCTCTGAAGTTAAATTCACTTCTTTAATAGATAGATAAAGGAATCAAATACGAAGACATGAAAAAAAACGACGCTAAAAACAGAGTTAAAATAAGCTCAAACGAAGTAAAACAATGCACGTATGCAAACATTAGGGTTTGATTCACCGAGTCGACCCAAGAATGCGATACTTAACAGAACCACTTGACGCGCCGAGTTAAAATCGGACTCGTCGATTTCAACACGTGCAGGTCCATTTTAATCCAAAAATTACCCTTTTTACCCAAAAACTCAATCAAAACTTTGACACACATCATAATATAAAAACGATTTGTACACTTACAAACATCAATTACAACCGAGTTCTAACTATTCTTATAACCCAACAACATCAAACCATACAAATCTATGCTATGGTTTGTATGAACTCAAAAGTGACTCAAAATAATAACGTGCATTGCCTTTGGCTTGGATTCCTTCCAAATCTCAGATTGAACTTCAAGTTAGATTCTAAAAATGATTACAGATATGTTACAAACACAATTTCTTAATATTTATGCTTTGTTCCCATATGGGTACAGACCCTAACCAAAATTCCTCACAAAACATAAAATTTACCTCAAAAATTGACCATGCAAACACTTTTTTTTTAATCAACATTTACTATCAACTTGTTGAAAAACAAGAGAAATCAAGCCTCATTTTGTTGTATTTTGACAATTGTGAGCAAAATCTTAAGGAACAGTGTGTAATTGTTGAATGAGAAAATGACAATAAACTTCAAAGGACCTTTATTATAAGTATTGGGTCAGATCTAACTTGACACATTTAGTCGTTGAACTTTCCTTTTCACTCATATAAAGTATTTAAGTTCTCATATTGATCACCAATACTTTTATACACACAAAATAAGCTCATTTCATTTAGACAATTTACTTCAAATTGGTTGACCAATAACATTAGTCCACATAATAAGTTGAAGTACATAATATCTTAAAATCCAAATTACTAAATTAAAATTCAAGAACGGGATGCTACATCTACGAAAAATAATAAAATTTTTTATTAAACCAAATTATCCATAACCGAAAAATTAAAGATTAATAATTAAAGGGAAAATTTCGTAAAAAACCATCAAGCTACAAGTTTTTTTTTTATTAAGTCCCTCAATCAATTTTTTTGTTTGATAAGTCCCTTAACTAAATAAAAATCACGAATTTAGTGTTTTTTCCAAGAAAAGTAACCGGTGACCTGTTGAGCGGGTTGCAATTGCTGACGTGGATTTTATAAATCTATGATTTTTTTCGATTAAGTCCTCCAACTAAATTATTTTGTCTTATAAATCTCTTAACTAAATTATTTTATCTTATAAATCCCTCAACTAATTTTTTGCCACATAAATCCCTTATCTTGATAAAACTCATGTTATTTGTTGTTTTATCAATTTAAGTGATAGTTCAATTGATACTCACGTCACACATACGTGGATGCAAAAAAAATAAAACAAAATCATAAATCAAAATGATCATTTTTATTGTTTAATGTTTAATCGGGATGAACTAGTTAAATATATTTAAAAATTATGGTCTAGACAAACATAGGATCGAACTAATCATCATTTATGTTTTTATATCAAACCAACTTATGTTACCGGAATAACGAACTTTAAATTTTTTTTAAAATTATTTTCAAATAACCATCGTCGTTTTGAAAAAATATTATTTTAAAACCAACTTATTTTGGTCTAGACAAACATGACATGCTCTGTCATCGAAATAAACATCGTTGTCTTTAAAAGTGTAAAAAAAATTTTCATTTTATTTTATCGAAAAGTTGAAAGGTTTAAATAGTTCAAGGACTTATCAGGATAAAAAATGAAATGGGGACTTAATAGAAAATTTTTTATACTTTGATGGTTTTTGCAACATAGGTTTAAATATGTTAACATGTCATGGCAGTTTAACGGACCAAATTAAATGTTATAAGCAGTTTGGGGACTTATCAGAAATGGAAAAAAATTTTGTACTTTGATTGTTTTTTGCATAATTTTCCCATAATTAAACTCTTCCGAGTTGTCCATTGCTACGACAAAAAAAAGGATGTTTTCTCTAAATTTCAGTCAATTTTTTAAAATAATTTATTTTATTGTTGATATATATATATATATATATATATATATATATATATATATATATATATATATATATATATATATATATATATATATATATATATATATACACACACACCCAATAACAGAGTAACAGAATATTGGTTGTAGTTTACCTGAATTCTGTTATCTCCGATCAATCTCCTTCGGATTAGCACTTGTTGATCAGACCAGTTATAAATGATAGGAATTAGGGATTCTACAAGGGTTAGGGTTTCTTCAAAAATAATAGCTCTACCGCCTCACTCTCAGCTTCTTCTTTCCCGCTTCGTTAATCAACAAACAACATACATACAGGTACAACGTGCATTACTATTTCGTTTACGTGTTCTTTGTGAAATTGATGGTAGATTCTTGCAATTTGTAGCACTTTGTAATGTGTATACTGATTATTGACCATGTATGATGAATCGCACCCAACTGCTTTTTTGATTTATTTTTTTATTAACCTAAACATCTTTAGTTAATCTGACCACGTACTACTCCGTCTTTGATTATCCAACATAAAAGAACTTTTTGTTAAAGATTACAACATATAAAAATAATCAGCCATGATGATACATTAACTTATTCTTTGAACATAGTTGAATGAAATAAGCATACAAAGATATATATAAAGGAACCCGTCCGCATATGGCGATAAGATTTTTTTTTATCTCTTCTATTGTTGCATGTATAATACCCACGTACTCGAGAAAGTATCAGGGGCTTCTGCCCAAATATTTTTGGTATCAGAGCCAACGATCCATCAAGATTCATAATCCAGAATACAAACGTTCATGGGAAACGACAAAGAAGCCACTGGAAGTAACAATGGTGGAGAGACAATCGACATCAATTCACCATTTTACATCCATCCATCAGATTATCCCAAGCAAATGCAAGTGAACGATGTGTTAAACGATAACAACTTCAATGATTGGAAGCAGGAGATGATGAACTTTCTGCTTGCAAAGAACAAGATGGGCCTCGTAGATGGGTCAATCAAGAAACCGGAAAAGACCTCCGGAACGTACATGGGGTGGATGCTATGATCAAAGGATGGTTGACGACAGCCACGGAAAAGGATATACGGACTAGCGTAAGTATGCAAATACCTCGGCTGAGATCTGGCAGATTTAGAAAAACGGTTTGGGAAAGAAGGTGCTCCTCGAGCATATGAATTGAAGCAATCGCTCAGCGTCACACGGCAGAACGAAACATCCGTATCTGCATATTTCACAAAATTGAAGGCTGTTTGGGACGAACTACAGACGGTTCTTCCTACACCACGGTGTACTTGTGAATGATGTGATTGCGGCATAGGCAAAAGTTAAACGAATAGAAGGAACGGGAGCGATTTTATGAGTTTCTGATGTGACTCGATGAAGATTTCTCGGTCATTAGAACGCAGATTCTGGCCATGAAACCCACACCCACTTTGGGGGCTGCCTACCACTTGGTGGCCGAAGACGAGCAGCAAAGAGTGATCACCAAAGCTTCCAAGAGACCTGGTGCAGCAGCCTCTGATATGTTTTTACTTTCTCCAGTACGTGGGTATTATACATGCAACAATAGAAGAGATAAAAAAGTGCTAACTAACTCTCAGCTATTTTCTACACATTAGATAATTAACAACTAATTTGAAAAAATAACAATCTTATCGACATATGCGCGCTGACCGGTTCCTTTAATATATGCCATTAATTAGAGTCATCTTCCAAATGTAGATTTGTTTAGTTTGGGGGAAAATGAGAAGATATTGATTGAGGTTTTACTCTGATGATGAATCTCTGGATGGATATGGTGAAGGGAAGATTTGTACCAAGATAAGGGGATCGATTAGTAGATGTAGGGTTTGGCTAAGGGAGATACATTGGAGGAAAGTTGTCAAGTGTGTTTTCAATGATTAAGTCGTAACAGATGATATGGTTGGTTCTTTTAAAATGTTTTCTCATCCTTGTTTTTGTAATGTGTACCTTATCTGGTTTGAGACTGCATGTCTCCTATTCTTGTTGTTGTGGGTGTACGTATCAATATGGTGGATTCATGATCATGACCAAATGTTAGAAACAGGGACAATAACTATATATTGAAAAAGAGACTCTCCAAAGATGAATTTGAATAAACCAACAGAGTTATGAGTATAATATATTGAACCCCCAATAGGAAAGGTTTTGCTTCGTGTTATCTATTAGTCTTCTTAATGTGAATGCTTCCTATTATATTCATGTTTTTCTCTAATTGTTCCAGAATGAGTACAAACAACACCATCGAAAGCCGTAAGCGCTGCAAGTGTAGAAAGTCCGAGTGCCTGAAACTGTAAGCTAATTTAACTATGACAACTACTCTTTTTCCCATTTAACTACGACAATGTGACCACGTTCTCAAAGCTCCAGTTTACCAATAAAAGTTAGAGGTTGTTAACAAAATGCTCCCTTAATAGATGGGGAGTTATAAATTATGATGTGTAAATTTCTCTAACATTATAGAAAAGGGTCAGACATAACCTTTCAAATGTTCCACCGAAGTCTGTGTATAACGTTTTGTAATGGGTAATTCTAAAGTGTGGCATTACTAAGAAAACATGATTGTTTTGCCTTATATTTGTATTATAAAGTCAAGTATGCAATTGTTGGTGATAAGAACATTTTTTTATTGCAGTTATTGTGGGTGCTTTTCTGCTGGATATTATTGTGACGAAGCTTGTTCTTGCCAAGCATGCTTCAATACACTTGATTATGAAGATTCGGTTGACGAGTCACGTAGACAAATAGAACAGCGAAATCCATCTGCATTTTCCCCCAAGATTGATTTTATATACAGCCTCCAAGAAACCATCAAGTAGGTTATCACCTCTTAACTGTATTGTACATGCTAATTTTTAGATTCTCAAACCATAATGGCTGTCAACAGGTGGGTGAGGATCAGCTAATTCCCATTGCAGGAAAACACAAAAAGGGTTGCAACTGTAGGAAATCAATGTGCCAGCAAAAATACTGCGAGTGCTACGAGGTCTGTTCTCGAACTTCGAATCTGTTTATGGCAGATTTTCTTTGCTTTCTCTATGATTCCTGCCATGTTCTACTTACTATAGGCTAATGTTGGATGCACTGATGGATGCCGATGTGAAGGATGTAAAAATATGTTTGGCAAGAAAGGAGGTAAACTGGATCCACGTAACTTACTTATTTATGTAATCTAATCTAGTAAATGATTAAGGGAACTAATCTTGTGATTGATCATAAATGTTAATCAAGAAAAGTTTGATTTCCTTTCTTGGTTTTTAACTAAAGTTTAGCTTACACCTTGCATTGCAGCGTACAATGAGTATACCAAATCTGGCAGCATGCATGAGTGCTGTCCATTCGAATCTAAATGATCCTGACAATAAGGAAATGGAGTCTGTTAGGTTGGAATTTTCTCCTCATGGATTCCATAATCCTCAAAATTCAACTCCTTGGACACCAAGTCAGCATTCAGAGTAAAAGTTTAACTTTTATATTTCAACAGCAAGTGATAATTTTATTCATTCTGTTGCAGTGTTATTCTTACTGTCATCATTTCTTTTCCAATGTCTAGCCTTGGAAGCAATACGTCAACAACAAGACGACATATTCGTTCATCAGGATCTGTTGACAGTGACATGATCTTTTATACAAGTAGAGGGAACTTTGATATGGTTGCTCCTGTGTATCAACAAGCATATCCCAAAGTCGAATACATGAATCAGGACACACCTCAAGATACTACAGATATAAATGCCAGAAATCTCACTTCAATGACGAACCTTCCTTCAATGGACTGGCAGCAGCGTTCATAAATTATTTCGAATGTGTCTTCTTCAAATGCCTTACATTAATGATTGTTTTTTCCATTCCTGCAACATTAGTTCAAATATGTGTTGAATTAGATTTTACATCCTTTCATGAACATGGCTCAAGTTTGTTAAAATTAAAGCACCACAAAGTTGACATTAAGATTTGGTCCTAACATCCTTTTTACATTTTTGTATTCATGCAAAAGACGGTATTAATTAGAATACAATTCATCTTTAGAATTTATAGCAATTGTGCTAATGATTCTTTTTAACTCCAAGTGATTGATGTAGTTGATAAGGCTTGGATTTTGGTTTTAACATATGTTAGTGTGTGCTTATGCCATCAACTTGTTTAGGGCCATGCTCATAGACAGGATTTAAAAACGTTGTATGGTCCATTGTAAAGACGATGGACCATTATGGCGAAAGTCAAATCCCTTAATTATTTTCATAGAAATAGATGTAAATACTTTCTAAGGATAGTTTATGGTTCTTTTAATAGGTCCAAGTTATTGTTGTTTTGGCTCATAGTTTACATGACCCGACTTCGGTTTTTGGTGGAACCATGTTTGACACAACGGCCTACAGGACATACAGAGATTGGCAACATAGTTTACCCCATTATTTAACTATTAGAAAGATCGAGCAGTCTTTAACCAATATTTTTAATTCTACACATATAATATAAAGAGTAATTAAAGAGTGCATTTACTTACATTATTGACATTTAGGTTGTCACATGATGTGTAAATACAAATTTGATATGTCAAGAAATCCATTCTAATCAAATGAAACTTATGCACTTATAATGTTACTTTTTAATAATTATTAACTTCATTAAACATGCTATTATACTGCATATGTAGTTGATCATTATATGATATCTATTATCTCAACCCATCCCTTCCCATTCAAATAGAAATCATGCCATCCATCATCATGCCCCTACGCATGCAATTAGCCAACTGCAAAGGTCATTAATCTATTCCAAGATTGTGTAATGACTAAGTCTGAATGAGTGCATTTACTTACATTATTGGCATTTAGGTTGTCACGTGATGTGTAAATACAAATTTGATATGTCAAGAAATCCATTCTAATCAAATGAAACTTATGCACTTATAATGTTACTTTTTAAAAATTATTAACTTCATTAAACATGCTATTATACTGCATATGTAGTTGATCATTATATGATATCTATTATCTCAACCCATCCCCTCCCATTCAAATAGAAATCATGCCATCCATCATCAAGCCCCTAGGCATGCAATTAGCCAACTGCAAAGGTCATTAATCTCTTCCAAGATTGTGTAATGACTAAGTCTGAATGAAAAACAAGTTAACATAATCAACAATTATGTGCCCTACATATGAAAAAGGTCATCCTAATTACCAAATATAAACCAAGAACATGAATTCTATACATACGCATTTTATGTCAGAAATGCTAGATTCTAAAATCCAGCAAAATACTTGGTTTGTGCAGATTTCTCTCCAAGTTTGTAATCTACTACATCAACTGCAACAAATAAAATCATACACTTCAGCTATAATATATACATACAATCATGCAGTTACTTGATTGATCCATTGTATGATTTCAGGAAATAAATAAAAAATTCAAGTAACTGCATGATTGTATCTATGTATTATAGTTGAAGTGTCTGATTTTCTTTGTTGCAGTTGATGATGTAGTAGAGTACAAACTTGGAGACAAATCTGCACAAACCATGTATTCTGCTGGCCCTAAACCTTTCAAACAAGTTAACATAATCTGCACAAGCCATAATGGTCCATCGTCTATACAATGGACCATACAACGTTTTCAAATCCTGTCTATGAGCATGGCCCTAAACAAGTTGATGGCATAAGCACACACTAACACATGTTAAGACCAAAATCCAAGCCTTATCAACTACATCAATCACTTGGAGTTAAAAAGAATCATTAGCACAATTGCTATAAACTCTAAAGATGAATTGTATTCTAATTAATACCGTCTTTTGCATGAATACAAAAATGTAAATAGGATGTTAGGACCAAATCTTAATGTCAACTTTGTGGTGCTTTAATTTTAACAAACTTGAGCCAAGTTCATGAAAGGATGTAAAATCCAATTCAACACATATTTGAACTAATGTTGCGAGGAATGGAAAAAACAATCATTAATGTAAGGAATTTGAAGAAGACACATTCAATTCGAAATAATTTATGAACGCTGCTGCCAGTCCATTGAAGGAAGGTTCGTCATTGAAGTGAGATTTCTGGCATTTATATCTGTAGTTTCTTGAGGTGTGTCCTGGTTCATGTATTCGACTTTGGGATATGCTTGTTGATACACAGGAGCAACCATATCAAAGTTCCCTCTACTTGTATAAAAGATCATGTCACTGTCAACAGATCCTGATGAACGAATATGTCGTCTTGTTGTTGACGTATTGCTTCCAAGGCTAGACATTAGAAAAGAAATGATGACAGTAAGAATAACACAGCAACAGATTGAATAAAATTATCACTTGGTGTTGAAATATAAAAGTTCAAAATAAAACTTTTACTCTGAATGCTGACTTGGTGTCCAAGGAGTTGAATTTTGAGGATTATGGAATCCGTGAGGAGAAAATTCGAACCTAACAGACTCCATTTCCTTATTGTCAGGATCATTTAGATTTGAATGGACAGCTCTCATGCTGCCAGATTTGTTATACTCATTGTACGCTGCAATGCAAGTTGTAAGCTAAACTTTAGTTAACAAACAAGAAAGGAAATCAAACTTTTCTTGATTAACATTTATGATCAATCACAAGATTAGTTCCCTTAATCATTTACTAGAGTAGATTACATAAATAAGTAAGTTACGTGGATCCAGTTTACCTCCTTTCTTGCCAAACATATTTTACAATCCTTCACATCGGCATCCATCAGTGCATCCAACATTAGCCTATAGTTAGTAGAACATGGCAGGAATCATAGAGAAAGCAAAGAAAATCTGCCATAAACAGATTCGAAGTTCGAGAACAGACCTGGTAGCCATCGGAATATTTTTGCTGGCACATTGATTTCCAACAGTTGCAACCCTTTTTGTGTTTTCCTGCAATGGGAATCAGCTGATCCTCACCCACCTGTTGACACCCATTATGGTTTAAGAATCTAAAAATTAGCATGTACAATACTGTTAAGAGGTGATAACCTACTTGATGGTTTCTTGGAGGCTGTATAAGGTAATCAATCTTGGGGGGAAATGCAGATGGCTTTCGCTGTTCTATTTGTCTACGTGACTCGTCAACCGAATCTTCATAATCAAGTGTATTGAAGCATGCTTGGCAAGAACAAGCTTCGTCACAATAATATCCAGCAGAAAAGCACTCACAATA